>JAECUM010042225.1:0-24289 GCA_016617855.1 Megalonaias nervosa
CCGTCAAAATCGGTAAAGTAATATGTATCGTTATTTGGATCAAATTCAAATCCTATATATCTCCATGGATGTTTTTTTCGATATTCTGGATTTTTAATGAATTTTTCTTCACTCGTTTTAAATTCATTTTTAGTTGGTTCTGAAACTGCATTATAAATAGGTGCGACTTCAGGCCATCCTAACACTGATCTAATCGAACTTCGATAAATATCTACGAGGTAATCAGGAGAATTTATTTCAATCACCGCTGATAGTGTTGGTTCGTAAACAGTGATCGCTATTTTAGATTCTTTTCCTGTGATAGATTTAATTCTGCGTTGGAACTCGTCATTAATCTGTTCTATTTGATAACTACCCGTTGTAATTCCAACAACTTGCCAATCAGGTGTTCCATCCGGTTTATTCTTATTCGCAAATACCAGTGAATTATTTGCTGGTTGTCCACCAAACGGTTTTGACCTGATATTTGGCCAGCTATGATAAACTCGAAGCTGCGCTAGCGCTATTTCTTTTGCTGGAATTGCAGTTGGAAAATTAACACTAAATTCAGGATTGGTTGAACTTAATGATATCATAGTAGTTTTTGACGGAGTTGTATTAGCTACGATCTGCTGAAGTAATTCCCTGTCTGTCATTATTTAAAATACTCCGTATTTAATAGAGCGGAAATTCAACCCTTCACTTTATCATTAGAATCCACTTTGAATGCCTCATGATAAGTTTCCATTATCGTTGCAAACTCCTCATCGGATATTTTACCATCGCTGAGGTACTCCGAAAGATATGATGATAGTTTAGAATAAGATGATGTTGCTGTGTGTAATTTCATTATGTACTCGTTTAGTTTATCATTTGTACACGTAGATATTTTCTTAGCGATAATACTGAAAATACCTGCGCATGTTGTTGCCGTTGAAACTATAATTGTTACAACTGCAGGTGCTGTCATCGTTATTGTTGATAGTAATAATCCAGTTCCAGCAATAACAGCAGAAACCGAGTATACCATTATATCAATAACAACCATTCGTCGCCGATATTTTTTTACCTTTATCGTGTAATCGTCGATGATATTTTTTAGTTTGGTTTGACACTCACATACTTGAGTGTATCTGTGACGTTGAACGTCGATAAATGACTCTTGATTCATTATACTTATCTAGATAACTAATTGAGGAGTTTCACACACAAATTCCAAGCACCACCAGTATAGTGCTCTGGTTAAATTTTTATCAGATGCTTCCAGCAGAAATGTTTCTTCCGCATCTTTATTTATTAAAACGGATACAACTCCAGAAAAAGTATCGATTGAAACATGCCATGGAAATGTAGTAAATATACTGAATTTTGCTATGCTAAATATAGACAGCCTGTATACGCCAGTAATTTCTGCGGTGTGTTTGAGGTTATTATCTTGCAGTGTCCATACTCCTAATCCTGATGCTACTGTGTATACTACGTTGAAGATCTGCTTGTGAGGCATTCCAACAAGTAACTTTGTTACTAGATTCGTTTTTTCAACGATATCAGGAATTCCACTAACAATATCGTTGATTTTCGTGTTAATGTCGGTAAGTTTTATGTCAACGACTGGTGGAGTTCCAAAAAATTCGTTAATAGATCTGTTTATATTTCTACGGAAATTCAGAAACGTTTGCACGTGATTGGTAAAATCAGTTCTAAATGCAGTAATTTCATCATTGACTGTCATTAAAGATTTATTGCTATCATCGACGTATTTCTTCGTTGCGGCGTCAAAATCTGTTTCTGGTGTTCTGAGATTATTAATACCATTATTATTCATGTCGAGAAATGCACGCATTATACCACCGCGCACTGACACGTATTTGGATTCTTGATCATCGATGTATTTTTTTGTTGCTGCGTCTGTATCTGCGATTGGATCTCCAAGATATGTAATTTTTCTTCCTGACATAATAATGTCACCGGTAAATACATCACCAGTTTTCTTAACATAGTCGTTAACCGATTTACCAGAATCCTGTATTTTACCTTGATCAGTAAAAGTAACGATATTATTAACAACCGCGTTGGGAATTCGTACAAGTACATCTAGTAGTTGTATGTTACTCGTTTTTAATCGTCCTTGATTGTCCTGAAAAACGACAACTTCATTTTGATCCACACTTGTGATATTTAATAAATCATCGATTTCATTTCTGAGTTGATCAAGAGTTGCATATTTAGATAAATCGACCTTCTGATCTTTGCGAATAGATCTTCCATAAATATCTACCATTATATTTACTGATATCTGTTTAAGTGTTATGACGTAGTGTAGTGAACGCGTGCACGACTTTATGAGGTGGTTTTGTTGATTTTGATATAGCATCAAGTACATTAAGTACTTCACGACCACATATTGGTGGATCAGTTAATGTTTGTGTTGGTAACGTTGAATACCAGATTGGAGCAGTATTATTGCTGACATAATGAAGAAATTCTTTTGGTGGCGCTAATCCATATGAATCAAAGTAAATAGTTCCACGTGGATCAATTGCATATCCAACCCAATGCGTGCCTGATCCAGAATTTTTATCGAGATTGATAATACCAGTTTCTAAATCGCTGGCGATTTTAGGTAGTTGATCGCGCATGAAAACACCTCTGAAGTTTTTTATTTTTAATTTTTTAGCAGCATTAAGTAAATCAAAATTGGACATGGGTGATATTAGTAAACTGTCCCGGGAAGTCTTAGACCCTTTCCGTACCACGAATACGGGGTTCCTGGTAGTCTTAGACCTTTTCCCTTTTTTTTTGATTCCTTGTCCGGTTGCTTTCTTTAATGCCATTCCAGCAGCTGTTCCAACAGCACCTAGCGCAGCTGCTTTTGCAACAGCTGGGGCTGCAGCTGCTATGAAAGCTGGTATAGTTGCGAGAAGTGGAAATATACCACCCGATTTAGCAACGTCTTTGATGGCGCCCGCAGAAAGATTAAGTTTGACGCCTTTATTTTATTTTTTTAGCTTCACTGAAGTTTTTGAACTGACGCTCGGTCAACGATAGTTTATTTGCACCGGTCATCTGTTCTCGCTTTAGCGATATTTTTATTCCACAGTTATTTTTTGATGCTGATTGCAGCTTTTTAATCTGACCAGAAGTCAGACTCACACTACCGTGATGATATGACATTATAATTATTATGGATGATCTAATTACATGTTTTCTACTGGAGCATCAATAACTCTCATGCGACCACCAACACCTTCGAGTAACATCGATTTATCGCTGAGTATAACGGCTATTGCTCTGTAATTAGGAATAGCTCCAACATTTCTATTAACACGAGCTCGAAAATATATATCTACAACAGATTGTCTGGTTAAATCTAAATGTTCTAGTGAAAAGTAATAAATCGGATACAATGTTGTAAAATCTAGCTGCGATATTTGTAAACCAGTATCAATGTTTTGATCACGACCCATGAATGTCATTAATCGATGATAGGCACGTGCTACATGATTTTGATCGAAATTCAACAAAATATCTTCGGATGGTTCTTGGTGTCCATTTATCCTTAATGAAACCTCAGAAACACCAAGATAATCAAATACCATAATACTATGTATTTGCGAGTTTACTCATGCAGTATTTTGAAGCGCAATAAATGTGTGTCTTGGTGCAGAAACACCTTGCTGAGAAGCTATTTGCCACGTAAATAAACCATTAACAGCGCTATCTACAGCATCTGCGGTCATAGTCAACCATGACAACGTTGATTTACCACCTTGACTCATAAAAGATAGCAACCGGTCTTCTTCAGATATCGATGGAGTCATCACTGGCATCCACAGGGAAAATTTTGTAAGAATTACTTTACCAGCATCACCAGCATGTCGCCAGATTACATCATATTCTGTGCCTTTTCGTACTAGTACAACTGTGTGTTTGGCTCCGAAAATGACTTTTCTAACATTTCTACAGAATCCAAAGATATGTGACAGTGGAATTGCACATGAAAATACTCTTCTATTACCCTTTAACATCGCTCGACGTGATCTAAATCCTAAGTTAAAATCTGGATCTACATTAATAATCATTCTCTCTACGTCTGCTGCGGCGTTTCTGGCAAAGTTCTGTGGTCGTCCTATTTCATATTGTTGGTACTCTGGAGAATTAGAAGTATCTTTCACAAACATCATTGATGGACCAGCTGATCTTGAGTAATCGTCGCTGTATCTTGCAAGGCCTAGTATTGTCGTGGCAACGTCGACGTCTTTTTTAATTGATTCAATATTTTTTCCGTCAATCATGTATGTAGCGCTGTCAAACAACGCCATAATACCATTATTAACAAAACCAACACTAACATCAGCGGCGTATTCAGTATTATCCGTTTTCAAAATTTTACCCTCGACTTCAATAAATGCTTCAGCGGGTAAGAAATATCTACTTGTATCCTGAACCTGTAGTTCGATTCGTCCACGCTGATCTGGTATTCGTGCGTCATAAGAATAATACTGATAATCGCGCACAGATTCATCCCTGAGTACTGGTGCGTCCATGTCAAACGCGGGGTCAGATATACGCTTAAACATCTTTATTATTATCGTCTTCGTCTAACACGAAGACCACTTCGGGAAGTGAGACCACTTTCTGCTATCAGACTAGCGGTTATATTTTTTTCTTTGTCTGACATCGGGACATCAGCCAACTCCGCTAGTTTTTGATTAGCGGCTTGATTTATTATTTTACTGACATTTGCTGGCATCACTTCAGTGCTGGCCAATTTCACAGGTTGAGGTCGGACGGGTTGTGGTCTGCGTATTAATCTTGATAGTCTATCTTTGATTGCTGAGAATGCTTTGCTAGCAATATTACCAACAGCGCTTATACCTTTTTCACGAACAACATCAATAGCTTTCATTCCTAGCTGCTTTGCAATCGGTATTGCTTTTGGGCTATTCTTCTAAACAGACCCTGAATAACATCACCTAGTCCATCTCCGTAGGTCGCTTTGTATACCGGTAATCGAGAGTTTATTACCCTGACCATGGTAGGTCCACGTTGAGTACCATGCACGATCATCCTATTATTAAACTGACTTTATCACTAATTGTATCTAATCACTATGGTAGTCATAAGTGACATCGTCACTGATTTCATTAATGAGAGACCGATATACATTAATATCCATGATACCACCTGTAAATAATCGTTTGCAAATATCAGATGCTTCATTAATGATTTCTGGGGAATTATTACCAGCTCGTTTTCCTCCAATGAGAATTTCTAGTCGATCAACATCAGCAAGAACGTTATTGGGACAGGTAATAAGACCACTCCCTAAACCACTTCCAGTTGCGCCAGGATCCTGATCTTCTTCCTCACGTATTGCTCTGACTGGTTGTCGTGGTGATTGTAATTGTTTCATTTTTTCTTGTCGTTCTTGTTCTCGTTGTTGTCGTTCTCGTTCTCGTTGTTGTCTTTGTGATTGTTGATATTGATATTGTTGTTGTTGATATTGATATTGTTGTTGTTGATATTGTTGTTTTAGTACTTGTTGTTGTTGTTCTGGTGGTAATTGCATGAAGGTAATATAATTATCTATTGTATAAATATACTCAATATATTTTGGATCACTATTTCTAGCCTGATCAACGTCATAGTGTATGCGAAATATCCATTTGTACCAATTATCACCACCTATAGGTTTATCAGCATATTCAGATTTTAAATACTGTTTTCGATCATTGAAACTTTTCACAGCAATCACAGCTAAATCTTCTATTCTTTTAATATCTTTAATATAAGTAGCAGCATCTTCGATAAATTTGTCATTTATGTTAATTCTTTCTTCTTGTTCTGGTAGACGTTCCTTTATATCACCTATTTCAGCACCTTCTGCTTCAGCACCTTCAGGTTGATCTTCATCTTCAGATATTTCCGGGACTGGCATCGCAGCAGCTATTTCGACTGGAAGTTTTTCAAGAATCTTTTTTGTTTTCTTAGTTCTTCTTGCTATTTTTTCAGTTGCTTCAGCGGTTTTCTCTAACACAGGTTGAATACCTTTAGTGGTCTCAGTGATAGGTTTAAATAATTGTTTTGTATCCTCAAATTCAACTTGAGATTCCTGACGCGATTGTAGTTGTTGCTTAACAGAATCACGAACAGGTAGATATTTTTTAATTGCCTCTAGTCGCTCTCGAGCTAATTTAGCTGAGTGTGGTTCTTCAATACTCATTATTGATAATATCTATAATGGTTGTTTAATTTATAGCAGCAGGAAGGGTGAACGACATACGCGTAGTGACCAGCACGTGAAAAAAATCAGAAAAAATCTGGTCAATTAGAGAAGTTTTTACTGTTAAGGCAAAAACTTTTTTTCAGCCTTCGTAGGAACCCTTAAATTTCAAAAATAAGGTCTCTACAAAGTTGTAGGGTTCACCCTTCCTGCTGCTCCGTGTCTGTGTCCGTGTCTTTGTCCGTCGTAATGTCATGGTTGTTGTCCTTTTCTCGGTCAGGGTCGCCTGTCTTCGTGTCGGTTTGTTCCCCTTCATTCCGTATGTTTTTGTCTATCGTACTCCCCTCTTTTTTCTTTTTGGGGAGTGATTTGTTTCCTTCCTCTATTTTTGGCAAGATTGTTGCTCCCTGAGGAGGACAGAGAAAAAAGTCTCATCTTTCTTTTTTTGATCCTTTTGACAGGCTTTGGAGTGATGGGAGTGGATTTACCCCACTTCCCTCCACTTCCTTGGGACTTCCCGTGGAAGTATCTATTTCTTCTTCTTCCTCTGTTAAGGAGAAGAATTTATTTGTTTCTAGAATTCTTCCATCCAAGCTTTTATTTTTTGCTGAGTAGTGTGTGGTTGTTTTAAATGGACTTAGAAATTTTTCCCACCCATGGTTTTGTGATGAGTCCTCTAATATTTCCCCCGATATTTTGGAATTTTCTTTGTTTTGGGTTTCATTTAGAGGTGTAGTTTGTAAATTCACTACTTTTTCTTCTCCCCTTACTTGCTCAATTAGCAAATCGACAGCCTGGTGAATTTCCTCTAAGTCTTTCTCATTCAAGTTTTCGTTCCCAGTTGCTTGGGCTACCTTACTTGCATAAGAGGCTCCAGCATAGGTAGCCCCAGGCAGAAAATTTGGGCATTCTCTAGCAGCATGGCCCATGTTTCTACACTTGGGACATTTTCTGTCCTTTTCACAGCCGTAGTACCAGTTTTTAGCAGAAATCCCATCACATAAAAATGTGAAGGGATTTTCTTGGCGTCGTCTCTGTTTATTGAGACAATACGGGCACCAGTTTTCACGCCTGGAAAACCCCAAACAGTCGCCATTTTGGCCTCTTTACTTTGGTCTGGAGTTTTCCCTCTATCTTGGCGATTACCTCCTCAGTCTCGACCTCCAAGGGTAACCCTGACACAAATAGGTCAATGGGTCTCCCTTCTACCTCCCTTACTATTGGGGGGGGGGATTTATATACCCTTGCTTTTACCCCTCTTGCTTCAAAGTAATCCTTATCAATAAAGGGCTTTTGATATTCCTTAGGGTAAATGACGAATTTATTGTAACCCCCATTTTGCAGACCCTCTATTTTCGAAATGTCGTATCCCTGCACCTTCATCGCTGTCAGTATGTCTGCTTGTCTGGGACCATTTTCAACATCCAAAACATCCAGCGTCTGACAGTACTATCAATTTCTGTTTCGAAATACGCACTTAATCTATTGCCTTGTTTGGTGTTGAAGGCAACATCTATTTGCGCTTGAGCCATTTAGAAAAAGAATGGTGAGTACAGCTCACTTTCAATTTGAATCCAGTACTGGAAATGGTGATCACACACCACTAATAGCCTCAAACAAGCTATAAAGGCACACAAGTATATACAAATATATGAGTGAGTAGTGCTCAGTATTGACTGTAGATGCATAAACTAAGCAAAATGGTGTAAAAAAAACTACAAAATATATTGGCAAAATGGCAAAATGAAGATCAATGCTAATGAAAAATGAAAAATGAAAAAAAAGGTAAATAAGACAAAGAAATACAAAATTCAAATCTCCAAAAGGGAGACAAGCAGAAAGGAAACATTTCCTGCTAGATGAAAGTGAGAATAAAAAATTAAATGTCTTAAAGCTGCAAATACTTCTCTCAATGTGGTATAGTATCCATTTTTGTGATGTTCCAGCTGCATATATCCAAGAAAGATCACTGAACTGGTTGTAAATTCAAGGCAGGTAGTGTAGTGCTCAGGCGCAAATAAACACGTCTACTAAGTATTCATAATTTGATCCACATTGAGCATGTTTCATACACCTAACCGTATGCTCGTTTACCCTGTTCCAAGGACATCAAGACAACAGTCGATGTCAACTGAAGGCTTCCTAAAGTCGTAGATACTTGAAATAATTCTTCTCTAAGCACATTATGAACACAAAAGAGAAATCTCCAATTTCACACCTGTATGTCTTTTTGTGGTTTCACGTTTACTTGAGTCATCAGTAAGCATTTCGAATCCGAAAACTATTAGTTCGCGCCATGCACAGCAGGACGCGACCCAAACACCTAACACAACTCAGCATACTTTACATGCTGAGCAGTCACTGTACTCGCTTTCTATGCGTTTCGAGCTTTCAACATAAAAATCGTGCCCCCTTTTTTTTTGTGAGATCAGCTGTTCCGTACGTCATATGGCCATGACATTGCACAACCTCTAATTGAAGCATATTATCAAAATAAAAATGCAGATATTTAAAAACGCATTAGAGTCGCTCGTAAAATCTGCTACATGTATTGTTTGCCAATACAAGTATTGTTGGTGCGCAGGAAGGACTGTGAATTTCAGCTTAAACGTATAACAGCAGATTTGATGTGCAGCTGCAAATTTTGATCTAAAGACATGATAGCCGGAGGTGGGGACGTTGTTGTTGTTGTCATTATTACGGAGTTGATACAAAACTTGAACTTAAGCTCACCGGAAGCAAATTAAGTCCCAAATGTAGTCCCAAGAATTTACCAATATGTGCTAAATTTGTGAGCTGTGGCACGTGACAGCTTACAGCCAGTCACCTGGCAAAACCGTTGTCAATTTATAACAACTAGAATTATTATTCGACACATTCATAAGCACGCGCAGATGAACATACAATAGGTCGCTATTCTCATAATAGATGGTTCATAAATTTCATGGAAAACTTTGGATGCTTTGAAGAGATGGTTATTTGATGCTGGAGTATAATTTACATGCACTTGTATATTTAGTTCGGCCGAGTTGTCTAAAGTGTTCTCTGTTATGGATCACTGCCATCTCACCTCTGTCTGCGCAGGTTCGAATCTCGGACGCAGCTAATGTGGATACGTTAGAAAGCTTTCCAGTAGCTTCCCATGGCTCGGTGGTTCTTTCCGGGGTGTTCCCGGGTTCTACTGGCCGCCATGTATGGACTGTCTCGTACAGAGAAATGGCGTTAAACTCCATAGCAACATTATTTAGTTAAATACAGAATATGTTATAGTTTATTCGGCGTCATCTCTTAATTTGAAAAAAAAATGTGTTTATTTAGACTAATAATTGTATCTTTGAACTCCGAAGACATGATAGATTCAAATGAGTAATCTAGGACAAAAGCAAAAATACCAAGGTGAATATTTGTTTTGAAGGTCACGATACAAATGACACGTATGGAGGAAGAGATATTCTATTTCAATCGTATATTGATTACATTATATATAAAATCTCTCTGCTCAGTAGATGTTTCTTTGATGACTTAATTGTCCAGCGTGATTATGTGATACTGTTCAAGATCGAGTAAGAGTTATTCTAAACTTATCATTTGTATTTGTATACAGGTATAGTTCCAACGAAATGTTCATGAAGTTCAATGCTCTCAGCGTTGAGCAAAACAAATCATTCATGAAGAAATGTGCATTCCATATACCTGCGTATAATCTATGAAGTGTAGTGTCATTCAAGCACTCAACAGCTTTGACAGAGCCTACAACCTGACGGGAATCCAGCATCATGTCTATCGCGAGGTCCTCGTTGTTACAATTGTCAAATAAGTCGTAACCTGAAGTAGAAACAGATCAGCAAAAAACCTCACACAATCACTTGAACAATATTGTCACTCAACAAAAAGTGCTATCTTTCTTTATTAATCCTGGATGGACTATTGTTTTTACTATTATCTGTTTTTGCTAGAGAGAAGCTCAATAAAACAATCATGATTCGCAGAGCTATAAAAACATATAATCGACAAAACAAAGCTTACGATTCCTCAGGGACATACATTATACTATAAGGTGCCTCCCAAAATTATTATTACCACGTGTTTCTTGCTTTAATGAAGACAGACAAGGCCCGTTGGATCGCTCGTGCGGGAATGAATTGTATGTCATGATTGTCCTCCACAGGCCAGGCCAGGTTAGCTGAAATGGTGTGTGTCCCTGGATAGGACACTTTACTTCATAAACTGCATCTGCACAATATAATCTGTAATGTTTGGTGTGATTGATACAACATTATGGTCATCAGCTAAGTAACAGAAAGAAGCGAAACCAATAAGTTTTGTAAAACTTAACAGATAATTTAAGTATCAAATTTATAAAATGAAAATTAAGAGGAACTTAAAGTATTATGAACTGAATCCAAAATAATCCTAAAACATTTATGCAAGACCAAAAGAATCGAATGCTCTGCATTAGTTTCAAATCCTCGAATGTACTTGTTTGCTAGCTGGAGTGATGTCTCAAAATGATATTATCCAGAACTCCTTTGAATTATTCACAACAGTCCCAAATTATATTGTAGTCCAATGAGCACTTTGTAATTCCATGTAAATATCCAAACAAATGTTTCCTCTCAAATAATATCTAAACACAGCATTAAATACGTCTGCAGACTGACTGTTACCACAAGAACTTGAGAAATAAGAATCATAAATAGGAATGAATCCATAAATTAATTGCTCATTTCTCTCCTTATACACATCTCCAAGAGTCTATTACGACTATAGGTCGCAAAATATACCCAACGTGACAGACCTCACTACTCAATCTCATATTTCAAATACATATTTATGTGACCTACGTTACAGTAATCAACCACCTGACTTTAACTAGCCAACCATAAATAACTCCAAACTCGAAACCATGTTATTATTAGGAACCTGACAACATCTATTTTTAGATCATATGCACTCTATATGCACTCCCAATATCTTAAAATAGGATCTATACCAGTGTACAGAATTAACTATGTAATGTTTTCTTTATAGATAATCTATTACTTTACAGTCCTGAACAAAAGTTACAAAACTATAGATACACAAAATAGTGGTGCTAAACACTAGTCAGTCCTTGAATCCTCGAACGACTTACCATTTGAGTGGACAGCATCTATAATTCTGGTTAAATAAAACGATTTGCATTAAGTTAATCATTAGCTTGCCGTGCTCAATGTCAGACGGTTACGGGTTCGAATCTAGCCATGACCAAATCAGCCTTCTTGTTTCTTGAAAACAGCGATGACTGCGTGGTCATTTGTGCCCCAAGGGTAAGTGTTAGATTTCAGACCAGATCAGGTCGAGTCGCATGTGTTTTGTCTCTGGGCAGCACGATATGCCTCTTAATTGTTAACTTTCGTACTTGTAATTCATAGACGTTTTCTTTCTGTTGTTGTAGTTGTTGTTGTTTTTTTTTTTTTTTTAGTGTGGTTTTTGTTCTTTTTTTTTTTCTCATTGCGAATGTCTTCTATGCGTTAGTACCAGGGGAATAAGTACGATAAATTTGTTTACAATATATTAGACAATTTAGATTTACCTTAAGTGAGCGCAATGCACCAAGAGAAAAAATTCTGACAGTTGACTATCTCGACCCGAAGTGGCTGTAGATCTTATTTATTCTCACCCATGCGACAGAGAAATCTTCCTGATTTGCATACCTTACTGTTCTTATCTTGAAAGGCACATATATTAGATTATTTTATCACATAAAATATATTATATAGGACCATAAAATGAGTCTTAGATACATGGATGTCTCAGATGAGGCATTTGACGTAGACAATGCATCGTGGTCGCTAATGACGTCATGAGATGTTGTGTGTGCAAAACAAGGAAATATTATATGGGTTGATTTAAACTACACATAACTATAATCATATGTTAATAGACTTACTTACCCATATAGAGAAGAATGGAAATTCAAATAATTAAACTCCTCTAGGTCGTATACAATTTTGACAGAACAAATATAGACAGATGTTGCCATCGACTTCTTACAACACGTCATTTTGACCAAAGTGAAACAGAGAAATACTAATCAAGTGCCAGTCAATCCAGTTGATTTCAATTAAGTTTTGTCTAATCCTTTTCATTAATTTTCACGCTCATGCCTGCAAAAAAGTTTTTCACATGCAGTGTTGCACATTGAGCGCGGGAGCCGGGTTTACCACAATTTGTTGTAATATATCCCCTAAATCTTTACCCTGTGGTTCCCCACCCCGCGTACTTTTTCGTTAGAAAAAAAAAATTGAAATTTACGCCTTAAGTCCATCTACCTCTATGTTGACGCGAGCGATAGCGAAAATCGCTCAAGGCATTAAAAACTGTAAGATAACAATGAAAATTCATTTAAAACAATTTATGTCGTAATAAAAACATTCAAGGTGTTTGGTAGTCTGCCGAATCTTATAACAGCCGCCAGTATAACTTATTTTCAGGTTTAAAGTCCCACCTACTGCAAAGAAGATTTAATTTATTTCTAGGATGAATTAATGACAAAAGAGACTAAATTTATTTTCATTTAACTCAATAGATAACAGAAGCATGGGTATTTTTCATCATAAACGCTACTAGTGAAATGAGTGGATGCCAAAGTAAAATAAGAGCAAAATCCAGAACGGATAATTATATGGTTCAACTCATTTCAGGTAACTAAACTTCAGACATAGTAATTTTTTCATGATTTACCTGAGCACATGTTGAAACGATTACGGCAATAATGTAAGTGTCCAAGATAAATGTGATAGCAGACGATACAGGTTGCAAAACTGTTCAAGAAAAGATTATAACACTCTTCAACAATACTAGGGAAATGCGTGAGAAATTTACCTTGTTAGTAGGGCAATGCGTGAGAAATTTACCTTGTTAGTTGGAAGGCTTTTCCAATGTAATCATAGACCTACTGAAAACCTTGCTTGTTAATTACCGTGCAATGTTTGTGTATCAGTGGGAGAACGGACAATTTCAATATTCCAGAAAATAGGAATCTATTATAGCATTAACTTTCAAACAGAATGTATCATAATTAACAGAAACAAATATTTTTATACGGATATGAGCAAGAAAATATCTTGAAAACAAGTTTTGTACATTTTCCTTCATAAAATGGTAAAATACTTGTAAATCTGAGAAACTCTACTGTGTTGTTGTTGCTACGGACTTAACGCCATTTTTTCGCACATAGGCTATATATAACGGCCAGTATATTTGGTGGAAGAAGAACCCGAAAAAATCCTGGTAAAGACCACGACTCACGGGAAGCTACAAGTCTTCTCACATGTCCACAATGGCCGAGCCTGCGTCTCGAACCCACGCGGACGGAGGTGAGATGGCATGTGACTGGTAAAGGCGAGCGCTTCGGACTACACAGCCACCTGGGGCCCCATGAGATACGGGATTATAACTGCAAAAGTAACTGTAAAATGTTCGCCATTTAATATGATAAAATTTACATGTTAAAGGTTGTTTCTTTCTTATTAATTTTGTTTCATATGCTTGAAAAATATCGTAGAGTTAAGAAAATGTTATAATATTATAATAAATTATTAGCTATGTAATTACTGTGATGAAGTTTCTCAAGTAGTTCCTTCGATATAGGTGTTATGTTTGAATTTCGTTAAAACACGCTCTTTAGGAAAAAATACGTACTTTAAACTTATTTTCTTTTGTCTTGACACTAGTCTCTCCATATTCATTTGCTGTTTGTCGCTGCTGACAAGCCAGTTTTGTTTAACCTTCGACGCATTAGACCCAGCAGCAGGGAGGTCGAATCCTACAACATTTTTAGGAGGGGTTTTTCGCGAAAATAAAGCTTCCAACAAAAATGAAAATAAAAGGTCAATAACATCAAACTGAAGCCTCTAACCGACCGAGACTTCTCTACTTGGGTTAGCTCATTTTTGTTATTGGCGCTTTTGACGTCTGTGTTTTCGTTTTTTGTGCGTGTTCGTTTATCTACACTCAATTTTTGTCGTCACCCTCCCTGCTGCTGTGTCTCTCAACCAAATATTTTATCGATACCTACACGATACCTCGACCGAGGATCATGTAAGTTTCTGAATTTAATCATATCCATAACCCCTGAACACCAAGTCTGGTGGATGTTTCTTAGTGTGTGGGTATCGACTCCATTAAAGACAACCAAACGATTACAGTTATCTCTGATCACTTTAGGTATTTGTGTATATCGCTGAGTAACATATATAGCATCGGTGTTTTTGTGTCTGCCTCGGGAAAATATCCGAGCTTTATTTGATTGTTTGTCCAGCATTACATCATCGTATACTACGAGATTATTAATGAATCCATCAAGATCATTCACAGATTGGGCTTCATCAATATCGGTGATAAAATCAATAATATCATTACCATCTTCGTCCGACGACTTCGCTTCTTCATCAAAATCTTTAAGCACATCGTAGCATCGCTGATCATCTACGGATGGTGCCACTAAATACAATTTATCCCACTTGAACCATCTCATTATCAGGTTAAGCAACAATTGCGTCTTACCAAACCCAGATGGACCTATGATAATTGCTCTGATAGAATTTGGTAGCGCTGGATGATGTTTGATTGGCTCTTTCTTTCGTGTCGCTGAGAAATCAATGACATCTATATTGTACAAATATAATAAATAATATGGATTTATATTGTGTTCGATGCAGAGCACCCACCCCCACAAGTGGATTAACAACAATAATGACAAAAACTAAAAAACGTACGCTTGCAGGCAAGTGTGCGAAATGTGGTACAAGCAAATACAGATTTATTAAGTCTCGCACGAAGACAGGCGGATATATCGCTGCTTCACTGGGAAAATTAACAGGGACTTCATGGGCTAAATACCCATGAGAAAAACATCTTCCTGGATATAATTATTATGGTCCTGGAACCCAACTTGATATCCGACCTGACGGTCGAGACCAACCAAGACCTGGAGAGTATCCAATAAATGCGATTGATCAAGCGTGCCACATTCATGATGTCGCGTATAAAAATCCAGATTTACAACAACGACACATTGCAGACATGAAGTTGATTGATGCACACGTTAAAATCTGTAAAAAAATAAATCTCTCAGAGAATCACTAGCTAACTGGCTGGTAAGATATGCGATGAAAGGTAAACTAGTGCTAGGAACTGGTAATTAATCATAGATAACTATTATAATGGAATCGATTTATTATAGACCAAGAGGATATTGGAAGGGTAGAGCAGCGATTAGTAAACTTGCTGATGCAGCAAATGTCACACGTTGTGTTGCTGCAGATTGGTTAGCACGACAGGCAATATGGCAGATTTATCTACAACCACCTAAACAAATTCAGTATGCACATTTTGATGTCAGCGCTCCCAATGAAGTTCATCAAACAGATATTTTGTTTTTACCGCATGATACTATTAAAACTGGTAGACGTCAATCACGCACATACAAATATACGCTAACTGTCGTTGATGTTGCAAGTAGATAAAAAGAAGCAGAACCACTGTCAATAAAGACAGCAACTGAAGTTGCATCTGCTTTTGAACGAATTTATCAACGAGGACCTTTGCGATGGCCACAGCTGCTACAGGTTGACCCTGCAAAGAATTTCTTGGTGCAGTAACATCGATGACGAAACAACATAACGTTAAAATCTTTACTGATACGAGGACACACCGCAATTCATCGCGATCAGGCAATCGTTGAGCGATTTAATCGAACACTTGCTGAACGATTGTTTGGATATCAGTATGCGCAGGAAATATCCCTAAATAAAGTTCAGAAAGAAAAAAGATCTCGTGAATGGGTTGCAAGACTACCAAGTGTGATAGCTGCGTTAAATAATGAAATTACTCGTGCAACTTCTATGAAACCCATCAGCGCCATCACAAAAAAACATATACCAGTACAACGACGTGACTCTTTCTCAAAACAGCTAGTATTAGGTAGTGTGACTGTAAGATATTTATATGAACCCGGTGAGCTTGAAGGGGGCAAAAAAAAGAGCGACTGATCCATTCTGGAGAGTAACCACACATAAAATTTCCAACGTGGTAAGATCCACGGGTAGACCTGCAATCTACAGACTAGATTCAACTGCTCCTCAACGTGGATTTGTACGTGAACAATTACAAGTAATTCCTGAAAATACACAATTACCACCGCCTTCACTTCTGTGAAAGCAGGACACCAACGCCCCTATGCCGATTACACTCATGACAGGTCAACATCACATTTTCGCGTGTATGGTCGAGACTACTATTTATTCTATCCACGGTAAATTGCCTTGGATTATTATTCGAATACTGCCACAACATTACTGTGTTACAGCTCGCACAGTGACTATTTGCTATTGTTTCAGCGTCATGATAAATTCAATATCAAGATCAAAGTCACACTTACTTTTTTGTCAGATAGCTGATAACCAGCTAAAATTTTCCTTACTATATCATCGCAATTGCTATCAGCGGTTTCCTGAGTCATTGTGCAGTCTATCATAACCCTCCGTAGCTATTCTTCTAACTCTCGTCACCGCTAGATAAACTAAATTTGACCATTCGATGCGACCATCAACAATCCATCAACAATCCAGATATTTATATCGGAATCCTTGTGACGAAAGAATCGTTATAGCATATCCTAGACTCCACGGAGTTTTGTCCATCGTTAACGCACTCTCAACAGCATTCACAGGAACAACAACAATATCATTAAGAACGAGTTTTTGTTTCTCATTAATTCCAGGAATCTCAACTTCAATATTTTGTTTGCGTGTGTCTGCTGGGCGACAACACAATGGCACAGGTAGATCTGAAAACTTTTCTTTATGTAACAGAAATAATTGTTGCTAAAGTGTATCACAAACTATCTTCCGACTTGCAACTATCAAATCAGCAGGCCTCCATAAATTCCAAAAATCATTCATCGTAGTCTCTGGAATTACTTTACGTATTTTATCACATAGTCGGTACACTTCGCCTACAGTGTGTGCAGTTTCATATTTTTGATATTATACGTGTGAACATATCACTTTATGTGAGTCTGATTGGTCCAAATAAGCCCATGAAATTATTGTGCAGTATTCTCTTTACTGATTGGCTGGGATCGTGGGAAAACGTTTTTAACCCCGCCTTCTGGAATGTTTTGTTTTGAATGAACATTTTTTGGCGGCCATTTTTTAACTCGACTCGCGAAAGGAAATTGAGGAAAAATTATCTCGGCTGTCTGAATATGGATATGTTACCCCCACAGGGGTTTGTTATGTCATGTTTAACAATATCATCATAAGAAAAATGGCGTAAAACTACAAGACAAGAACAACAATAAGAAGTAAAACTAAGGGTATTGCTTATTTGATAGCGGGTGGCGGGCGGGGGGGCGGTATATCTGTAACATAGATATAGAATCCACCGTATATACAAGCGTGGTTTAAATGTTAACTTAAAGAAGTAACTAAACTCACCTCTGTTCACAGAAGAATCTGGACATAAATGGGTCTCCTAACTGACAGAACTTTATCCAACCACAGCATCTTTACGCAGTATATATGGGATGCAAATCCGACTCGAATAGAAATTTGTTTACGTCTTCTGTACAGTCTATTGTTCCAAATCAAATACTGCAAATATCCGGTCACAAATGCATTGCAGTAAATGTGGGAATTTTTGCATCCAGTAATCCTATTTCACATGAAAATCGCAACAATGTAACGTTTAGTTCTGAAAGTGACATTTTAGGGTAAACGTGTACTCTACTGTCGGCCTACTGTACTGTGTACCGTATCAAACAATGTGGCAGCATCACATCGCATTGATCATTCTGTTTTGAAAAATGATTTTGTCGTTATAGAATGTTCTGTTTATTTGGATGGAAGCTTTTTCTTTGATTTATAGTTTGTAAAAAGTACAATCTACTTTTACCAGTTCAACTTTGTTTGGGACTATATTTTATGCACAACAAATGAAAGGTACACCGTCTGTCAGAATTTACGAAATTATTCGTTCTTCTTTCTATCTATATAATTTCCACTGAAATAAAAACTATGTGATAAAAAGAATCTCAAATGGGCAATGATGTAATATTAAATTTATGAAACTCGTTGAATAATGTCCGCTTTTGCTCGCCAAGGCTCGCAAAAGCTGGACATTACTCAACTCGTTTCATAAATTCAGTATTAAATCATTACCCATTTGAGATCCTCTATATCTCACATTGAATCTTATCTGGCTGTAGTCTGATTAACTTTTTAAACACTTTCAGCGATTCATCAATAACCTTATGATCATCAGTTATCTCCTCATAACAATCTAAGAACCTTTTCAGTCATTCATGCTGCGATGATACAACAAAGGGTGGTGGTTGACCATGATCGCCACACTTGATAACAGCAGTATTTTTCGTCAATAACCAATCAAGAAACATTTTTAATACTTCCACAGACACTGTACATATCTCATCCCAGATAATAATCTCAGGGATATATTTCTCATCCATTCGCTCAGGAGTCCATGCATCTCCCTTCCACTGGAAGAAGCTGTGATAAGTATGAGATTTAACTCCTCGTTCGTTCATTTCTCTGTCAAGCCGGTGAGTCGGAGTTAATACAACCATATCAAAATTTCGAAATAATTCAATCGCACGTGTTGTTTTACCAGAAAATCCCGGTCCATTGAGATAAACTGTTTTATGTCTGGTCACAGGATCATATACCGATGGAGCCGATGCAAGTTTTGACATCTGTTTATTTTTATAATATGTTTCCTTAGATTCAACGTCGGCAGATTCAGAATAACTAAGTATCTTTTCTCGTTTTATTCTCCATTCACCCCATGATACATCAGCGCTGATATGTAATTGTTTTAGCAATCCTGTGTATTTTGTATTGATATAAAATGAATCTGTGGCGATTCTAACTGCGGCATCAGGAAATCTATTTATCATAGATAATAAATTTATCGAAACGTACACGAGTATTGAAGATCTTAAATGAGTAAACTGTGGTAAGTCACCATCAGTGTAACTCACAATTGTACCTAATTTAGTTCCATCCGAAAAGTTAACATTACTTCGACTTATAAATGTGCTTATTTCCATTGTATCAGCAATTATAAAATCGAGTTCAGCATCGTCTATAATTAATCTTTGTACAATGTCGTTTATGATCATATGATCCTCACTGCGTAAATTTACCAATTATTTTTCTGCCAAGATCTTTTGCAAGTTTATTTTCGAGATCGGTATTGTCCGGATTTTCATCAGGGGAATATTGCTTTTGTTGTGGTAACCAAACTTGTTTCTGCGGACGATTTGATATAATTGCTTCACTTACATCCAACGATATCAATATTTTTACATCAAGCATATATCGTAATAAAATTATTGGAGCCCAGCCGCGTTCGCTAAAATGTTTTCCAAACCGAACAGCGACAATCGGATGAAGGTTTTTCGGTGTAAACTCGAATGACTCGATACAGGCGAACCCAGTTAAGTCAAAATCTGGTAAGGGTCCATTTATCGCAACTCTGGTCATCTCGTGTGCTTGATGTCCAAATCGCTTGAAGTATTCAGAACACTCACCCGCTCTAAGAAAACTTCCAGGATAACATGCAACCATATCAACCGAGATAACATCTTTATAATCGTATTTAGTATTCCACAATCCAACGTGTCCGTATTCGATACCACTGTGTTGGACGCCTTCAAGAAATTCCAAACGTGTTGGTTTCCATAAATTTTCCTTCTGAGCAGCGTCAGCAGCAAATGACGGAACGGTAAAACAATTACTGAGTAATCGTTCGGTGACATCAGTATCGTTCGTGTATTTCAATGCAAGATTTTTCATTTCGTCGTGGAGAGATTATGTATGATAAATATCTCCATTAGACCGTACAAACTGATCATAGTTCACAGATTCTGAACTTTGAAACAGCCACACGGATACTGGGTCACTCTTACTAATATTTCTGATAAAATCAAACATATCACCGTTATAGAATTTAACAATTTGATTTCGTGGAAATATTGTTATGTCGGAAGTCCACGTGTGTGCGTGTGTGTCAATAATCTCTATCGGAACTCCATTTTTTTATATTTCGATTCATACAAAACCTCTCCGGTTAGTGTCTTCACCCTTATTGGAAATCTTAATTTTTTTTTCCAGTTCAGCAACGTCTTTGATAGACGCTCCGGTATTTTTAACTGTTTCTGCCCACTCATTTATGTTTTTACGTCTTAGATCTGTTAAACTGTTTCCTCGTTTCGCATTTGCGAAGTGTTCTGTAACTCGCTCAGCAACACAATTCAAGCGAGAAATTTTCATCTGTAAGAGGTCCGCGACGTTAAGTTTATCATTCAGCGGATATATCGCATAAACAACTGCCGTCACAGGATGTTCTCGTTCATAATAAGGTCTATCAATTCCAGTCACTATTCCTGGTTTGGAATTTTTATTTAACTAGACAATATTTCCAGTGTGGTGTAATCGAACAGGGTCACGTTTGTCATGAATAATCCATGTATCGTCTACCGCGGTGGTATCTACCGCAGCGACGTCTGTCGCCACAATAAATTTTATTCTAATATATGTATTTTTGTTCAGCATCAAGATAATTAATAATTGTCGCTGCTCGTTTGTCATTCATTGTAGAATCGATGTCTTGCTTAATTCTGAATGTTGGCCATACATGAGCTGCACCATCGTTGCAAAGTTCTCTCTTGGCTTCACGGATACGATTTATTAAAGTTTTATTTGTTAAATCAACCAGAGCTCGTCTCGGTAATTTAGGGGTTATTCTGTCAAGATCAAATCTTGCTTTGGAGGGCTTAATCGCAGATAATCTCGCAAATTCCTCCATGTTATAATTAAGGCAAATATATATTTAAATTGAAGTTTAATTATATATATATATATATAATGATTCAAGCAAAGAATAAATGTAAGTGGTTGATGATTGGCTGTTCAGTTCCTTGTAACAGGGCCTGCGTAAATGAATTATGTGGATGTCACATGCAAAATGTGCGTCGCGGAAGTCTGGGACCAAAACCATGTTTGAAATGTGGTGCTGGGGTTACAGGAGAAACGCAGCTGTGTGTAAAATTCGGTGGTAAACGATACAGAGAGCTGAAACGACATTATGATAAAAAATAATGCCGGCAACAACGTTGCTGGTATAAAAAACGCCTAAGACTATCTCGCCAGATTTTCACGTTAACAATAAAATAATAATTTAGACAAATAATATTATTATATAAATGGAGCAAAATGAATTTGTGAGCCATCCCATCATCAAGACTTATGAGGCATCTCGAGATGGTGTAATTAGGAACTGTCGACTGAAAAAACCAGTCGTTTCTGTCATTAATACTGGGTATCTCATATTCAATATGAGGAGAAATAAAATATATCTTTGTCATAAATTCGTGTACAAGTGTTTCATGGATTGATCAAAGATGGACTTGTGATCAATCTCATTAATTCAGATCGGAAAAATAATTATTTGTGTAATTTACGAGCTATTACACAGAGTCAGAATTGCAAATTTGGTGGTACAGGAAAACACGATAAGCACGCAAAAGCTATTAAATCTCTGAATGTGGAGACTGGCGAAGAAAAATAATTTCCATCGATAAATGCAGCTGGTAAATATTTTGATATTCACACGCGTTCGGTACAATATGTCGCAGATAATATAACCAACTCAGCATTTTCGAAGAAATATGAACAAAAAATAACATTTCAGTATTACACACCGCTAGAATTGTGAAGGAAATAACTCTGTCAAGCAAAGCTTTCTCAGATAGAGTGATTAAGCAGTAGTCTCGCTTGTTACTGCGTAATATTATATGACTGACGCTATTTTTTTTTTTTTATTTTTTTTTTCGTCGTGTCTCACGCACACTATATTTCTTGTCCCGCTTGACTCCGTCCCTAACTACGTCAGGGGATTCTGTCAGGGTATGTTACACCAGGACTGTCCCTCTCTCTTGTATGTTACACCCTTGACTTCGCCCCTGACTCTGTCCCTGATAATTCAGGAAAACAAGAAATCACACGCTCCTTGCGTGTATAATTCAGGTAAGCTATTTTTAGATTTCCAGATACGATAGTTGTACAGGAGTACAATAGACCTGCAAGTACTTTAACTCCCGAATGACATCCGGCAGAAATGTATGTACGATTATTAAATGCAGATATTTTATACGGTGTTTGGAAATTGAAATAAATCCACACTGCAGTTAACGCAATTATACAACAATTGTGATTTATTCAGTATGCTGATCGCTGGTAGGAATTGCCTGTTAGGTAATTTCATATTAATGTTTCAAACATATATCTGTAAGGACGATCCATGGTCCAGTACTAACTTGGCGGATTCTCATTGTCGACGTCTGGCGTTCCAATCCCGTGACTGACAAACTTATCGACGGTGGGCGATATTTCGCAATTTTTCATTAATGATGGAGGCTCCAGCCGAAGGAGAATTCATGTACACCTTCTCACCACGACGAACAACGTGATGAGTGCCGTTTTGCACTCTCCCCGGGGTTTGATATTGGGGGGAGTGTGCATGAAATTATGAACCCTAGACAGCCCTCTGAATCTCTAAAATTTTGTTTCGCATTTAGGAATTCACCAGAGGGTATGTCTATGCACGAATTTGAAAACTGTAGCTCTCAAAAATAAACAGTGGCGGTGATGAGTTCTCAACCTCATTGAAGGGTGCCCAATAAAAACAATTGTCAGCCAGAAAATGAAGGGTGCCCAATAGAAACAACTGTCAGCCAGGAAAATGAAGGGCGCCCAATAGAAACAATTGTTAGCCAGAAAAAAAGCTTTAACGGCCAATCACGACAGGACCCTATGAAACAAATTCTGGCCAATGACGACAAGACCCATGGAATGGTAACCGCTCATCATTCCTACTGTTTATTTTTTGCTTTTATTCTGATTCAGATTATTTTTATTTTTATTTTCATTCAGATTCAGATTTATTTTTATTTTTATTCTGATTCAGAATTAGAGATATTTTTATTCTGATTCCGATTCAGAAATATTTTTAGTTTTATATTTTTATTCAGAATCAGATTTATTTTTATTTTGATATTTTTACTCTGATTCAGAAATATTTTTATTTTTATTCTAATTCTGATTTTGATTCAGAAATATTTTATATTTTTATTCTGATTCAGATTCAAAAATATTTCTATATTTTTATTCTGATTCAGAATTATTTTTATTTTCATATTTTTATTCTGATTCAAATTCAGAAATATCTTTATTTTAAACAAATATTTATTATATAATGAATTCCAAAAATATTAATTCAACTATTTCTGAGATTAAAAAATTAAATAATGAGGATATAGAATTATCTGATCAATTGGATCCTGAAAAAAAATCACAAATGATTTTGAAGCGCTACAGGAGCGGAAATATGATGGGAGATATACACTAGCAGCCGAATACCCATTTATTAAATTCCTTCAACAAGCCATGAAACAATCTCTACTTTATGTCGATGATGAGGATATTCGAAAATTTGTTTCACTCGCAAACGCAAAGTTAGATCAGAGTTATCACGCGAATACGAAACAAAAAAGATTGTGCGTTCACGTGTGCGACAGCTGAAAAAAATTATGTACGATTGTAAACTCGGTGACAAGGTCACTGACAAGTCATTGATGAAGTCACTGACGAAAGTCAAGAGGGATTATGAAAGTGAAAGTTGTATTTATTCTGACTCAGATTCAGATTTATTTTTTATTTTTATTCTGACTCTGATTTAGATTTAATTTTTATTTTTATTTTTTTCTGATTTAGAAATATTATTATTTTTATTTTTATTCTGATTCAGATTATAATATTTTTATTTTTTATTCTGATTCAGATTCTGATTATAATATTTATTCAGATTCAGAAATATTTTTATTTTTATTCTGATTCAGAAATATTTTTTATTCTGTTTCAGATTATAATCTTTATCCTGATTCAGATCATAATATTTATTCTGATTCTGATTCAGAAATATTTTTATTTTTATTCAGATTTATTTTTTATTTTT
>JAECUM010042226.1:0-25277 GCA_016617855.1 Megalonaias nervosa
GTAATGCAAAACATAATTTTTCTTATCGAGTAAATTTGGTACTAGTTTTTTACCATAGAATTTTGTCTTGGTGATGCTGTCGCTTGTTGTTCTTGAGATAACAAACTATAATCTATTATCATTGATTCTGCACAGAAAGGATAATCGTTGTGTAAATTGTGTAGCGAAGTTGGATAATCGAGATCAACTTCAACGAAATACGAAATATCGTCGGGTATCTTTTTTTCTGTCTCCGATAGAAATTGTTCAGATGTGATCCAACGAAATCCACCAAAAGGCATTGATTCTGCCATAGAATAACGGTACAAATTATTACAATATAGATAAATTATATACTTCGAAGGAAGTTTAGGATTGTACTCTTTCAAGCATTTATTGTTTGCTTTAGAATATTTCTTTGTTATAACGCTAATACCGCCTCTGATACCTTTTTCGATAAAATTGAACATATCAACGTCAGTTAGCAATTCTAACCTTACTTTACTAAACTTTAACAGAGCGTCCCATGATAGCCCGGGAGCAGAATAATACCAACAAGGATCTAGTCCATAATTGCTGTAGCTTACTCGACGAAAACTTTCAAAAACATCTGCTAGTAATAAAACGTCTGTTTTCAAATATAAATCATGATAATCGCCAAACGTCTTACAGTCAAATTCTTTCCAAATATCTTGTGCATATTTGTACTCGTCATCGGTTATATTTTCATTTTTGAGTTGCGAATAAAATTTATCCTTGTCAGGTAAAGACGTTTCATCAAATTTACTCCAATCGTTGAGATACTCGTACGGAAATACTCCTTTTTTAGTCAGTAGATTAAATTTATCTCCAAAACAGTCTCGTAGGTTATCAAACTAGCTACAACCTTTTACCAGCTCATCTAACGATGCTGCCATAAACTGTAGGCTGTCAATAAAATGCAACTTACCTAAAGTAGCTGACATATACTTTTCAAAATTATTTGGAATGCACTTCATTACGTTATTAAGTTTTAAACGAGATATTATGTCGGGATCAGCAAAAGCTTCCACGATAATATGGCTATCATATCCTCGGAAGTTGTGAAGAACAACCGGAATAAAATTTGGAGCGTGAAATTTTAAATTACACTGATCATGAGCCGCACCACGATATTGCCCGGTCAAATGACAATGGTCACGTACTTTTTTATTATCAGAAACGTCAAAAGCTTTTTCACAAATATGACAAAATTCCGCTTGCTCGTGATCGGATTCTTGTTGAGATGTCAGTTTTATGATTGGAGTTATTCTTTTTAAACGATTAAATATACCATCAACTTCGTTAATTAACTGCTTGAGAAGCCAAACAGCTGGATTTTTACCGCGATATAATTTGATTTGTTTGGATAAGCTCGAATCAGCAAAGCAAACTATTTTGTACGCCACTCCAAATGGAACATGATTTTGAGTTTTTCTTGTACTCGTTTTGTCAGGATTATTTTCTACGCCAAGTACAGGCTGAAGTAAGCATTCGAAATCGGCGTATATAACGAAAGGAATTTTTAGTTTGTGATTGTGATTGGAAAACTGCAGTAAACTATTTTCTTTGGACGGCATTGTTATTCGTTGTACGTCACTACAGTACTGCAAATGCTTTTGTAATGTTTCATTGTCTTTACAACCGTGCAAGCAGCGATAACAAAAGAACGTTTTTTTTATTTCGTTTACTATACTGTCTGCCAACTAGTCCATTAAAGTTTTTAATCCAAACGTAATGATTCTTATAAAACAGCAAGTTAATTGTCGATTGTGAAGCTTTTTCTGAAATGTATCTCGGATAAACGTTTTCTTTTCCATCTAATCCGAAAATATTTACTGAAACATTATTTTGCTTTTCAAACTTTGGTATTTAATTTTCTGCAACTGGAAAGTCAATACCATTAAAATTTAATTTTGATACGTGACTAAAATAATTGTCAACACGATCAACGTGTATTTCTGCTGGAAATAGCGCAGAACGAATAGCCCACTGAAAACATCTGTTATCGAGGTTCTTTACGTTTATACAGCATTTTTTATTTTTTATTTTTTGTGATAGGTCAGTATACGAACTACCGCGTAATACGTTTAATTTTATTGTGTGAAATAAAATTTCAGTAATCATTTCAAACTTCCAGCCCGAACCCGATTCGGTAAATTCTTCTATCTTTTTCCAAATTTCCTGGTGTATTTCATTAGCTAGTGACAAAAGATCAGTCCCCAGCAAAACACGCCTTGATTTTGCATTAATGTAAGGGTCTGCGATTTCCTTGTCAGTCGATCCCTCTGTCACAAGTAGCTTTGAAAATATAACGTGATATTGCACTAATATTCTTAGACCCTTATGTTTTTCAAGTTCATGTTTTACAGTTGGCTCTAGCAAATGATAGAGATTTGTTGCAGTGAAATTTACTAGTACGATTTGTTTATCAAACCGATAACTGTTGTCGAATCCTGTAAAGGCAGTCGCTATTTTTTCAGGTTCTCCCATAAGGCTCTTCTTGGCTATATCACGTAATTTCAACATTGCTATATATATATATAGTGTAATATTATATCTCTAATTGATTGTTCGATCGATAACTCACCGCACGCCAGTTGAAAAATCAATTAGAGATATAAAATGCTTATAGTATAATGACAGAAATTTTAAGCTATATGAGACTGACAGCGGAAGAGCAAGAAGCATATCACATTCATCCGAAGTATAACTTATATGCTGGAAATGCACTTGGTTCGGTTATTAACGTAAAATCTAAAAAATCCGTAGGAAAACCAACACCAGCTGGTATGATAATTTCAGTGAAAGGTGATGACACAGATATGATTGAAATGTTTCGAAAAGATTTTATTTATACTTTGTTCTGCGATGATATTCCAGAAGGACAACGAGTATATAGAGTAAATAATTCGATTACTGATGACAATATTGAAAATTTAGCTTTACAAGATGAGTATCAACGCCACCTAATATTTAATCTTTACGAGGTAAATGATAAGGGAATTATTCGAAGAAGAAAAACTAAAAAAGTTGTTGGTTTTATGAATAATATGGGGTATCTCATGGTAACTGTCAGAGGAACACTAGCCGGTAAAGTTAGTTATCTTAACCATCGTTTTGTTTACGAGACATTTGACGGACCTATACCTAATGGTTTGGTTATTAATCACATCAATAACGTAAAAACTGATAATCGACTGGAAAATTTAGAACTAGTTACCTAGCAGGAAAATGTGAAAAAAGGACTAGGTGGTGGTGGTATCAATTTTAGACGTCCAGCAAAACCTGTTGTTTCATTTGATCTCGAAGTAGATAAGAAAATCAAATTTCCTTCAATCTCATCTGCTGCTCAATACTACAAGATATATCCCAGGACAGTAAAATTTGTTGCTGATGGAATAATAAGATCAGCTTTTTCAAGCAAATATAATGCTTGGATTATCTTTAGATACATTTGCTAGGTCCTTTCTGGTCAAGCAATTGTGAGCAAATGCTATAATCAAATTTCAACATCATTATTGCGCTATCGTTAAGTTTATTTTTTTCTGCCTCTGTTAGCAGAATCGCCTTGCGTAATAATAACATCGACAGACCCTAACAGACATTTTCTCACTGCTTCGGCTAGTTCCTTGTAGTTTAATATATTAGCTTTTTGTTGATATTTTACCTCGTTAGTCATCTTATAACAATTAATTAAATAAAAGTATATTATAATATGGATTTGATGAAAAGACTTGCTGATATATACGCGGAAGATACAATCGCAAGAGATTTCATCTCTAGTGATACAATCACTAACGATAAAGTCGCAGACAATATTACAATCACTAACGATATAATAGACAAATTTACTAGCTATAGCGAAGATGATATTTTATTTAATAATGACGATGAAGATGACAACAGCAACGCCGTCGCTGACAGAAAAAATTACAGCAGACCGTCAACTGGACGATATAATGTTAAGTATCACATTGCTAAAAAAATAATAAAATTTAATTTACTGTTGCCGAACAACAAATATTTTGGCAGCTTATCAAACCTTTTTTAAATCTTAAAATTCCAGACCGACAGAAAAATATAAAATTCGATTTTATATTTGTCAAGATTTTTAACTTAATGACGATCTCTGACGATCGCAGACAATATCTAATATCGATATGTAAACCAGTAAAATGTAAATCTATCAAACGTAAGTACGAGGAAATCTACATAAACATTATTTCATAATTTGCTTGGTTGGGATCCAACTATTAAATTTATCGCTATACCCGCGCCACTTAACTAAACTTTTATTGCCTTTTTTCCTAATAACTTTTTCGATAACGAAAACATCTTGTTCAGTTTTCTGAAGGTCCTGCTCGTAAAAACTGCCAGTTATAGGTTCACCTAATAAATCTTTTAACGAGTATGTTACAGGTATTGTTAAAAGTACTTTATCAACGACAAACACTTCTTCGCTCCAGTTTGGAGTAAATCCTTTTTCAAATATTTTTTTCGTCAGAGAAATTCTAACTCGATCACCCACTTTAAATTTATGTCTGCGGTACATGTTTTCATTTGCTAATATCGGATTTTTAATTGCGTCATTTGGCGACATTTTAGTGGTTCGATGTTTCGTGTTATTATATTCGTCAACTATATCCGGAAGATCATCGATATACCTGTTTGTATTTTTAGCTGTCATATGTTTATGTATCAGCTCGTTTAGCGTGCGATTAAATCGCTCGACGACAACGCTTTTACCCTCGTTCCCTGTAACATTTTTTGATATTATTTTGTTCTAAAAACTGCTCGAACTTTTTATTGAAAAACTCTGCTCCGTGATCAGTCCAGATTCTGTTCGGTTTTCTTTCAGTACTTGTTATTATTTGTTTTAACGCATCAGTTATCGACGTTCCTGTTTTATCCGAAACTGGCACACTAAAAGCATATTTGCTGAAAATATCTATGACATTAAGCAAGCATTTCTTTGGAGAGCCGTCAGCTCCAACGTTAAATTCGGCAAGATTTGACACATCTACTAAATCTATCGCCCAGATATCATAAACGGCATTTTCAACAACCTTACGTCGCGAAAACTTTTTTTTTAGGTTTGTGTAGTTCAGCTGCAAGATCATCGTATAATTCTTTCCCAAGTCCTAATTTATATTTTGCTCCAATAAAACCCTGCACCAGCCTTCTATCAAAACGTTCTCGCATATTTGTCGGTTTCATATCGCGAAGTTCGTCTAACATTACTTTATCACAACCAGCCTTATCTTGCTCGTTGTCCCGGTAGCAGATATCATGGCGCATTGCTATTGCATCAACATGATTATAAGGCTCTTGTCCTGGTAATGGATTATCATTTTCATCTAGTTGTTTATCAAGAGGATTATAAGGTCCAGTATATTTATGGCCTGGCAATGTCCAACCGCCTTTTGGTTTTGGTAATTTGCCAATCAATTTGTGAATGTCAATTCTGCTGCCAATGACCTCACGGCGATTGCATGATTTACAGTACGTGACGATTTTATCTTGTTCGATACAAAGATCTTTATCACAATCACAATTGCACTTCATTTTATTTTATTTTGTTTCACAAAAAAATTGTTATAATAAAGAGAAAATCGATTAATCATCAATCAGGATAACTTTATCCACACCAGATCCTAACGTCTCAGCTACTTGTTGTTTCAGAAACATACTTTTCTTTCTACCACAAACAACACAAATACTTTTTAACATTATTCTATTATTTTTTGTTTTTTCCGTCGTCTCATCCTTATTTTCTGTTTTAGTTCTACATTTGAGACAGTATGTTGACAGTTTTTATATTTGTAATTTAGATAAAATTACTAGTAAGCTTTAGATAGATTTACAAAAATTAACTGCAATCTCATCGTTTGCGTGAGAAGGCTGCTTGTCAAACTGTAAAATAAACTTTAAAAAATTAGGATCTTTTGACATCTGTCGGACAAACGTTATACAATAATAACCACAAGCTGATGTTCCAATCAGCTGTAGTTGATTAGACGAATAATTTATTTTTTTAAATTTTTTAAAAATATATTTTTTTATAAGGTCGCTCGGAGGAAGTCCGAACGAATCAAAATAATTATTATCATAGACAGCAACCCAGTGAGTGCCTGAGCCATCGTTAAAGTTTTCTATATTTACAATGCACGAACCACCTGCTGGTACGTCATCGAGTTCGTCTTTAGAAAATACTCCGCGAAATCCGACAACGTCATTCAATTTTTCAATGATATCAAAATTGCTCAACAGCGTCTGGTACCTGGTAGAGTCATTCCACGTCTGATTCCTAGTAGGTTTGGAAGAAGACTTCCCGCTAATCCCGCTAGTAGTGGAGCTATTGGAATAAATCCTCCTTGTTTTGTTCGATTGCGTTTTGTTGTTTTCTATTTTTTCGACGATTTTGTTTTTCGTTGTGGCATTTATTTTATATTGTTACATAAAACTAACGGTAGATTTGTTTGATTCCACGACCTTCAACTGCTTTTTTCGTTGCGCCAGATACCGCCCCTGACGCAGCTGCTAGTCCAAGTGTACCAAGTACTGGCAAAATTTTCGAAGCTATCACAGAAAGTGCTGGTCCAAACAATCCACCTTGTTTTGACATTGCTGTTATTTGTGAAACAGATAGTTTAAGAACAAACGGTTTTCCTTTATCAAGTTTGTCAATTTGTTGTTGTGTTAGCATTAATTTAACCGCTGTTCTATTTGAAGTCCCCAGAGACATCATTAAAGAAACAGAACGGCGTTTAGCAACAGCTGCTGATAATTTTTCAACTTGACCGGATGTTAGGTATATTTCTCTGGTTGTGTACTTGGTTTTCATTATTTTATATCAAAGTTGTTAGATTAAACTTGTACAGTCATTACTTCCTTTAGTCGCGTCAATTGTCAAGAATCTATCACTGACAACTAGCGCATATACGTTATACTGTTCTGCTGGCAGTACGCCAAGTGTCCAGGTGACCTCAATCTCAGCAGTTGATCCGATAGCTCGTTCGGAATGCTTTGATATGTCAAAATAAAAGATAGGATAGAGTGATCGAAACTCTTCTACTGATATTTGAGATCCACTGTCCGCGTCCTGATATTTTTGCATAGCCTCCTTAAGGTACATATACGGCCGAGATATGTTTCTGGTGGCGTCTACAGCAAAATTGCATTCGATTGCACGTTCGGGATATTGTTTAGAATTTACTCTAACAAATATTCGTCTGACATCAGGGTTATCAAATGCGAAATTGTTCATTTCTTGATCATTACGACGCGCCTGTCGTTGAAATACAACGAACAAGTGTCGAGGTAGTTGTTCGCTAGCTGTAGTTGTAACACGCCATGTGTAATCAGTTGTGTTAGGAATTGCTGTTTGATAAATCCTGTTTTGTTGGAAGTATATCTTTTTTGTATAGGCGGTCAATAATGATTCGAGCTCCATTATTTTAGCTACAGAGGGGACAACTCGTGGCATCTACAGCGCTAATCTTGTAATAGCAAACTGTCCTTCAGCCACCCCATCGGCATGCATTATACAATCGTTTTGATCAGCTCGATCTAAAAAAAGTGTATGTTATATTCCGTGAAAAACTTTGTTATATTCGCGGCAAAATCCAAAGATTGTACTTAACGGAAGCATCATCGTTATCTGGCGAGATTCTGCGGCAAATGCTTTTCGTTTGGTAAATCCCTCGTTATATTGCTGTCGTCGTATATTTGTAACAGCTAATCTTATTGCGGCTCCAATTCCCGCAGCATCATTAGGAGCTGCATCACCGATTAGACTATTGCTATCTACAGCAGGAACACCAGCGCCAGTACGAAACTCGCTCGAAACAGCTGTCCCGAGTGAGGTATCTTTAAACCACATCATATTTGTGGCCACTGATCTAGAATAATCATCGCTAAACGAGACGATATTAAGTATTATACTTGCTATGGGCAAGTGCATTGAAATATCTTCTACAGTTTGACTGGCCAGTTGATATCGTGCATTTTTAAACAAGCTCCAACCGTTATTGACAAGCGCAATTTCTGCACCAGCTGCAATATCACCACCTATCGCAGTTAATATTTGGCCACGCACTTCTAATACTGCCTTATGCGGCAGTAGAAACATGTCCTCATCTCTTGTGTTAAAAGTTCTAACACCAGTTTTATTTGGTTCGTTTGAGTTTTCATCAAGATACTCGACGTATTCGAACTCTGTTACAGCATCGTCAGTATCATATTCTTCAGCAAGATCAAGATAATTTCTAGCTGACATTATTTTATAATCGCTACACAAAATTAAAAAGCAGCAGGAGTCGTCGGCTTTGTTTTATTTACAAGTTTACGTACTATTTCTTTAAAATTTGGTGATAATAATTTTTTTGTTGTAGCTATCATAGCTCGTTTTGTTTCTTTTGTTGGCGCAATATCTGATATTGCTCGTTTTATTTTCAATGTTGAAGGTCCTCTAATCTTATCAGCGATCTTTTGTCCTACTGCGGTGCCTGCTGAAGAAGCTGCACCCGTCGCAAAAGCTTTACCTGCGTCAAGTGCAATTGGTGCTACTTTACGCGCAATTCCTGGGACATTTTCTACAATTTTAGTAAATATGTTTCCAAAAAATCCACCTACGATTTTCATCTCTAAATTTTTTTTTGTCTCATCTTTGTCTATAAAATATGGGCTCACAAAATTGACGTCGACAACTACGTTGTTGCGCGCCTACGCAATGCGTAGGTGTAAATAACACGTGACAATTTCGTTGTTGAGATCTATTTGTCTACCTGATTGATCTGTTAATTGCATTGTTATACTTGTTATTTGATTTTCAAGATTAATCGGATAATAAATAACTTGACGTGGATTAATTTGCATGATCGATCCTGGTGGAACGTCAGGTGAAAAGCTATATACCGTTTGTCCTCTACTACCCTGGGCTGAGTAAGATCCAGCTGCAATGGAGCAATTTATTAATATTGTATTTACTTCTGTTATATTTACTGGCAGTTCACCGTTATATGTAACAGCTTCTTTAAGACTATTATAAATTTTGTGGAGAAATCCTATCAGTGATGCGATACTTTTTGGTGATGTAAAATCAATCATCATACCATTTTTTAATGTTATACTAACTCGTAATATGTTATAACTTGGTGTTAGCTCAAAATTATCAACTATACCGCCCGCTTTTGTTATCAGCTCCTTTATCGTCTTATTTAGATCAGTGAGGTTATAAGCTCCTTGTGGAATTTTAAATGTTTTCCATCTATCTCCTTCAATAGCTATGTTTATAAACCTAAACTCATCATTTACTCCAGTTTTTACGTTAGCCATAGAATTCCAACAAGTGCAGGAAATTAGTCCAATCTCATACTGTTTTTCAGAATCAAGTTGTATTGGCGGATTGTAATAAACGGAAAAGTTTGTGCTGTTTCCTGTTGTCTGCGACGAATCAAGTAATAATGTTGTTGATGTTAGTGACATTATATTAATATTTTTAGATAAGATCGCTATGTAAAATTTCATACTCGGATGATGTCAATAATCCGCTCGATCTAAAATGATCTAGTATATCAATGATTTCGTTATCGATTTCTATGCTTTCATTACCAGCTTCTTTGGATGATATCAACAACATAAGTCGGTCGACTATTTCTGCGTTTGATGTAAAAACTTTAACTCCAGATCCTGTGGTTTCCTCTGGTAATGTTTTATCTCATTTATCGTCATACTTATCAAATAGTCTTTTAAAATTCCAGCCCCTAGCATAATCTACTTTTCTGGTTCTATACTGTCGTGCTGTTTTAAGTAAATTTTCAGCAATAATTCCTTCTCTTATATAATTATATACTTTTAATATATTCTCTTCATCTTTTAATTTTTTTTTTTCTTTATCAGCAAGTAAACCAGCTTCTACAATTTTTGTTAATTTTTCTGTTAAATTGTTATATTTTCTTCTGGCCAAGTTCGAATTTTATCAGTTTCAGTGATATTATGTTCTTCAATAAATTCGTTATATTCTGCATCTGATATTTTAACACGTGCATTTTTTCTATAAAATATTATCTGTTTTTCAATAGACATTTTTACTACAATAGTTTCAGTCATTATTTTTTGTTTCTCAGCCAATTCCTTAGTTTGCTCTGACAATTTTACTATTAACCTCTTTAACTCAGCTTGATTAACAGTCAATCTTGCAATAGCGTGCTGAAGCGCAAGAGGGTTGTTTATTAGCATGTCAAATTCGGCCTGTCGCGCAACGGGATCAGCAATGTGTCTTACAAGTTCGTTTACAATTTTTATGGTTTCTTCTTTCGATCTTTCTCCAAGTAAACCTAACAAACCTTTTTCTTTTAATTTTTTAAGCTCCTCTGCAGATAATGTTGATATTTCTGGTTGCTTGCCAAGTACTGCTTAAGTAACAGGTTTGAAAAGTTTAGCAGTTTCCTCCTCTGCTTGAACTTGTCCACGACGAGCTTCTTCCACTTTGTTCTTAAAAGCTGCTCGTGTTTCAATAAATTTCTTTAGCAATTTGATTCTTTGTTGATGCTTTTCCATTATTTTCTATAAGCTTTACAAAATTCGCCTATAAAACCGTGTCAATACAACAACGAAACATCTTAGCCGGATCACGCGCTAGCTTGTCAAATAAAAAGAAATTTATATTTGTCTTTGGTTGCTTGATGATATAATTCGATAAATTTGTCTTTTGTTACGTCACCGCATTGCTCGTTTGCAATATTTCTCACATCAACATTATCCAGTCCGGAAAATAATATAAAACAACCAGTATTTCGCCTGATAAATCTATCGACGTTGTAAAAGCCTTGGGCGAGATAAACAGAATTACATCTTTTATTACGCGATAATGAAAAATAAGATCTAATCTTGTTCATCTCCTCATTGTTTAGCGGAATATCGTTAAATACAATTATTTTATGCTCAGATGAATCAAGTTTATTAACTGGAATTAGTTCTTCTGGTTGTTTTATTAAAAATATATCATCGCCAGCGTTAAGTTCATCACGAAGTCTATTATTATATTCGCTTAGTAGCTCGTACTTATCTTGTTGTGGATTAATTGTATAAATATATACCCTGTCATAGTTAAAGTTATTGTTGAGCAAAAGATTCAATAACAAATTTGTTTTACCTGATCCTGTACGACCAATAATAAGATAATGGCAATCTGGAAGTTCGTTATTATGTTTATAATTAATTAATCGCTCGGTATCAAAATTTAATATCTTCGCCATTGTTGTTATATAAATTTATGTAATATTAAACTGACTAATGTTGACAATTTTATGTAGGATAATAAATAATGAGCTATTATACAAAATTTGGAACATTATTAGTAGATTCATCGGCTAAAGGTCAACAAGGTGACTTATCTAGATAAGCAACTCTTGATCAGCTCAGAAATGAAATCAATAATTTATTAAAGATCACAAGTGTAGATCAAAATGAAGTCGTCGTTTTCCAGGACAAACAAGGACGATTGAAGACAAGTAATATACAACTGTCAGATGTACTTATACGAATTCCTACCGCGGCTGTTAACAATATCGTTACTTTTACTGACCAAGGTAAGATACAAGATTCCGGCAAGTCAATTAAAGATTATGTCAAAAAAGCTGGTGATTCATTCACGGGTGAAATTATCATCACTAAAAATAAAATTACAGACCTTGGAAACCCAACAGCAGATAATGACGCCGCAACAAGAAAATACGTTGATGATCAAGAATCTAAGTACGTATTAGTCAACGGTGGTATAATGCGTGCATTTCTCAACATGAGTAATAATGGTATTAATAATCTTAGAACATCAGAATATGATTTTGATGCTGCAACGAAAAAATATGTTGATGAAAAGGAAATTTCAGTAACAGCTTCGTTAGCTACAATCAATGATGAAATGACTACACTCAATACTAATTTTACTAGACACGTACAAACGTTTTTAAATTTTCGTAGAAATGTGAATAGAGCCATTAACGAATTTTTTGGTGATCCACCAATCGTTGATATTAAACTCTCCGATGTTAACACAAAACTAAACGACATTGTCAGTGTAATACCTAATATTGTTCAAAAAACGAATCTGATTAAAATTCCACACGGACAAATTAAAAATATTGTGTACACAGTAGCATCAGGATCATCAACATGGACCCCGCAAAATAACACTCTCGAACATACCGCAGAAGTAACTGGGTTATACAGGCTGTCCATGTACGGTTTGGAAATTACTGCGTCCACTTCATCATCACCGAATGTATATTATAATCCTCTACTGGTGATGCTAAATAAAAACACCAAAGAAACATTTACGTTGACATCAACGGAAATGCCTCCGAGACGTTACTGGTGGTGTCTGGAATTTGTAGCTGAAACACCATAATTAATCACTTAGGGACTGGCACTATTGTAAACAAATATTATATAATGAAAAAAAGTATAGTTGATTTCAATCACATTTCAAAAGAAATTCCAAAACAAGATGTGGATGCGTTATTGAAATATTACAAATATTATCATAAAAAACTTTGGTGCGTGAAAAAATGTTATAAATATTATAACAAAATACTTCGGATAATATCATATTTACCGTTGTTATTGACCGGCTCTGGTATAATTTCAAGTGGAGCATCATTAAATCTGTTTTTGTTAATAATATCAGGCGTTGGTGTTTCTCTTGCAACAGCGTGTAAAAAGATTGAACCTCGGCTTGTGACCCCCCAAAAATGCTTGCAAAACAGCTAGTATCACCTACAAAAAATTACTTGATCAGATACGATCTTACCTACGGGGTATAAAATATGATATGGATGATTTAATACGCGAGTTCCGTACTATTGACAGTATGTTAACGGATGTCCTACCAATGAGAGTCAGTAGGTATGAAAATAAGTATGATAATGACAGGGTATAAAATTTTGTTTAAACAATAAAAATAATGTTTGAAGGAGGTAGAGGTTTTAAAAACTCTAAGTCGTTTTGGGAGTGTTGGTGGGTCTCCCAGATGGTAATTTATATTTTTTTTGGAGGGTCTCCAAGATGGTAATTTATATTTGTTTGGAGGGTGGGTAAAAGTCTTGGATTATATTTGGTCTAGAACCAGCACTTGTTAAAAATGAAAATCGTTTTGGGGTGGGGATTTGAGGGTCTCCGAGATGGTAATTTATGTTTGTTTGGAGGGTGAGGAGAGGTCTGGGGTCCAGAACCAGCACTTTTTCTACTACTGAATCTACCCACGAAGACACGATATTGTTGGATTCCTTGATGTTATGTATCTATCGAGTATACTTATTAATAGCCTCGATAATGTATCTTCTTCTCTTTCCTATTCTTCTAAGATATCTCTTGAGTTGCTCTCATAGTCTGTTTGTAAAGATAACCATATTAGATTACATGTATTTGGTCCGAATGAGCAGATTGTGAGGAATATTTTTACTACGCCTTTTTGGATAGCGGCGGTCGGGAGCAGATGTTGGTGAGAAACAGTTCTTTTACAATACAGGTCCGTGACTATACTCCGATCCAGGATGGTAGACTGAGCTTCTAAGATAACGTTAGACCGGTTTGATTACATAAATTTAATAGCTGGAGGAATGTTATTGGTGCATATAAAAATAAACTAATTTTCTCTCGTGTACATCCATATTGATTCTATGAAATGAAACTGCACCAGCTTACAGGTGTACGGGGTACCTCACTGAACAGTTTTAGCTATTCTTCTCTTTAAAACATTTTTGTATGAAGGTGCCATTTTAGTGCCTACTGCAATTGTATTAATTTGTAGATATGAGTGAAACGTTTGACCAAGAATTGTAGAGGAGGGGAAGAATCAAGCGACCATGGTATGCCACCTTGCGGGCTTTGAGACCTTCCTCGTCTGGGATGTTGGTAATACGGAACATGAATCACTATTGTTTATAAGAGTGGTACCTGGAAGGTTAGTTGTCTGTGCTTTGTTATATTAGTCAGCAGAAACTTGGATGTCTGTTGACAGGATAAATTTGAATGGGATTTTTGTTTCCAGAAATGGTTGGCCTTCCTCGGTTTTCCTTCGTTTTATTTGAGGCAATAAATACAATTTATCAGGCGTAGAGTCAATAGCTCCGTAGTAAGTGAGTGTTTTGTGATCACCGATTCAAACGTTGTGCTCCAAATGTAATCTCTGACACTATTTCAGCCTCCTCAGGTCTGGATTCATGACTAAAGTACATCTAAAACCTCTTGTCCGAAAGCTGCCCATTGTACTTAGAAGTGTTCAAGATAGCAGTGAAGGACTCATTGTCTACTGGCTTGATGATAATTCCTTCTGTTTTTCCTATTGGGTTAAATTATCCTTTATAATACTTAAATTTCACTGTTGAAGGGACCACAGCTATGGCCTGTATCATACAATATTTGTGTCTTCGATCGGTACTCTAATATTGTATCAAAATAGTTACACGGGGAAAATTGTAAAACAGCTGTCGTGTAACAGATCATTTAGCCGGCGGAAATAATACTTTTTCGTCGTCTTGACTTATTGGCTCTGAGGCTCCTACCAAAAATTTCAGCATATTTTTCTCGAATCTAATATTTTGACAGACTTGTCAAATTGTACGTCTCTGATAATTATGCGATAGCCCTTGGCCTCAGTATGCTTTTATATGTTTGTTTTTTTTTATAGACCCTATAGAGCACTGGTTATAGTCTGAACCATTCTACGTGCGAAAAGATAAGAATATTTCTCCTACATAACTGTTTTAGTGATCAGAACGGTATTTTCAATTACTGCGTCTCTCACTTTTGTTGTTGACATTACGTATATCACAATCATTCGTGTATTTGTTTGAAAGTTTTCGTCTCTGACTCAGTAAACTCGTCCACATCGTTAACTTTATCATCTATACTTCAAATGGACAAAAATATTGTTTAGTTCATTCACAAACGAAGATAATCAACCAAATCCAAAAGCGTCTAGTACATGAGTAAGCATGGTTTGTTTACAAAGTAGTTCCTAATACACTATACTATTTTTAGGCACACGTGCGTACAATATCAGTGTGTTTAGTATCCTAGAATACTTCCCAATTTTGATAATGAAAAGTTAACGGAGACAAAAATGAGCATATAATAAACAAATACGCACATGATGAAGATATAACTCTTTGCGAGCAAGCACGGTAAACAAGATAGGTTGTGGTTTAACAATAGATTACACTTTGAGGCATGGGAAGTGGATGAAGAACACAGAAACATGAAGTAAGAGGATATCTTTTTAACGCATAATCGGAAATTATTTTATCTATATTGCGAGTTTAATGAGACACACACGAAGACAAGGACAGGGGACGTATACCTGCAATGAAAAACCCAAAAGGAATGCTAACTATATATTTCCAGACAGGTGTCCTGTATCTACATATGTTATACGAACAAATGTTCCAGTGATGTTTGTGGGAGCTGACTATTCCATTCTATCTAGACCTTGTAGATCATGTTACTCGGAGAAACGAGCAATGGAGTTTTACGGGCACTAGATGGGGCAAGAAAGCTTTGTATATTAATGATGAAAAGACTGTGAAAACACACTTGCCCAAGATGACTTCTAAACATATTGCACAACTCCAGCAAAAATATCCATGTGATAAATTAACAGCAAGCAGTGTTCCAAACATAGGATATGCACAGACTGGCCATAAAAACCCAGACTCCTTCAACAATAGCCAGAACTGTGCTACGTAAAACCTGCTTTTTTCAAATTTTTTCAAACACCCCCCCCCCCCAATTCGCCCGATAAATTAACCCCATGCCCGTAATGATACTGACCGAAATTTGTGGGGATGATCTCCCATATTCGTTAGATGTGCAAACATTTGCAGACATTTTTTGTCTGCATACATCGGTGTACATTTTATACACTTACTGTATTTCTCGCGGCTATTGAGTTAACACCGTCTGAATGGTTGCTTTTGCGATATGTACATAACATTTCTGGATCGAATCCTATGCTTGACAATTTGCAAATCCACGTGGAATAACACAACCATATGTCATGTGGCCATTTGAATCCGCAATAGATGTAGTTGTTACCAAATACCGATAAGTGCCTAAACTGTTCGCAAAATTTTAATAAACAGTTAACATCACAACGCGAATGGTCCATCAGTATGAACACAGCTTTGGGCGTTTGATCTATCGGTCCATATACGCTCCTGCTGAATCAAAGATAATGCAAATGCACTTATCAATCTGCATAGTTCATTCGTCAGTCCACAATCTATTCCACAAGATGACCCTGTAGCGTATCACTGCACTAGTAATAGCAACACTTGCCATATTTCCAGGACCGTAAGATACATTTCCAAGAAAATCATGAAGCAGAAATCTCTTCACCATGTTGTTAGCTGGATATTGTGTTTGCGGGGTCTATAAAGCATGGTGATAATTTAAAACTAATATCAATTGCATCACCAGCATGTCACAGGCAGTTTCATCTATTCTAAAGAAAATATATAAGTTAGGCTGCATATGATAATTATATTGCAAACGTGCAGGGTTATTTTAATTTGAAAGGGTAAATTAGATGATTGGGTGAGACAAATAACATTGTAAAGGTATAGGATTACTTTAATTTGAATGGAGTAATTGGATCATTGGGTCAGAAAAATAATTTATGATGGTTTTGTGCCGAGAAAAGGAAATCCTAGTCGCAGGGTTTCATTATTTGTCTTTCACCATGTCACGGTGCAAACCTAAGCATATATTATTTTAGTCTCCTTCTTTACCTAGAGTATTGATCTATGAGCATAAATAAAGTATGTGATTTAGCAATACTAGTTTGATCAAGGAAAAGACGAACCGGGTGACTCTGTTCTATGTGCCATGATAACACCAACACCTTTCTGACTTATAAACGAGTTTAAAATAAAACTTACTCACAAATACTGCAACACTGTGGGGTAGCATGGCATTTATGGAATGCATATGGATCTAACAAAACTCTCATACCTTCCAAGATTGCCGTGTTAGGGGCTTTCTTTACAGCTGATTGTTTTAGTATCTGTTCAGAAATAAGCTCTTGAGTGATATAACAGCCAGTCAAACGAAATATCACTGGATTTTATGCGTGACTATATAGCTCACTATTAAACTCTTTCAAAATCTTTTGACATTGACTTATTGCATATTCAAATATAAAAGGTTAAAACTAAAACATTTGGGTTAGTAATATGAAACTGTGACTGAAAGATGAGGGATGACAGATTCAGAGTCATACAACAAGCTTTTCATGCCTTCAGTTTGGGGGCCAAAAATGAAAGTAGACGGTAAGAAACAACTTAAATGATGAATTTGTACCCCGCCTGTTATGGTGATGTCAGCAAATGTATATAATGATGAAATGTGGATGTGACCCCTGTTATGTAGATGTAGACGTAATAGGCAGAAATGAAAACAACCACGTCTAATTTCCCTGCCTGGAGAGGGTATTGTAGTATCAATGCAGACAGTTGCCTAGCAGGCGGGGGGTGGGGGGTGGAGGGGAATCCCACAACTCTTAGGAAGGTCCCATTTCTGAAATCAACCCCTCCTGCGAAAATGACACCAAGATCAATAACAATAAAGCGAGGCCTCTAACGTACCACTTATTTTCCTCTTGACTTTTGTGTGAGTCAAATTTGTATGCGTACTTGTTCACCGACGTGAGACATCCACTGTTGGTCCTCGCCACCCTCCACCACCCGCTGCAGTGTACCTTGACACTATGTGTAAGGGGAGGCAAATTTAGCGAACCTTCAGATTTTTGGATTCGGTCCCCTGCTGTATCAATTGGGGGAAAATGTGAGCGTGGTCTGTAATTAAATCAGTGTGTATCAATAATAATGAGCGATTCTGCGCTAACTATGGAATCTCGTACTGCTAAACTCGCTCAACTGCGACTTGAGGCAATTGAAAAGTATCTCCCCGTCTGTGATTCTGTCAAGCAGCAACTACAACAGCGTCAGGAATTTCGGGTGGAATTTGCGGAAGACGCGGCAGAATTATTTAAGCCAATCACAAAGATAGGAAAAATTGCGACACGGACCAACAAAATAAAAAATAAAAAAAAGATCCTTGAAGAGATTGTCGAGGCAACAGGAAAAATCGAGGCACGGACTGAAGAAATAGAGAAGATTCTGCGTGGGGTTTCAGCTGACATAGCTGCTGCTCAACCACAGCAGGTAATGGATAGTCTCTCTAACATTGAGGCTAACATTGGTATACTTAAGGATAATATTTCAGCGCCAGCTATAGAAGAAGAGCGGGTAACATTTTAAGTTGATCTAGTAGATAAATTTACCGAGGACGGTCTTGCAGCTATCAGGGATAAAGAACAATTATTTGATATTGCTGAGTTTGGTTTAAGAAAATTATGTGAAATCTGAGTATGCTAAGGATTTAAAAAATCGTACTGTTTGACGTAAATATATGTATCGCATTGTGTTCAATGTTCTGCAAGTCAGACGTGATGATGAGCGTTTTAGCACTTTGGTCAAGCGATAGACGAGCCCATTGAGCAAGTAATACTAGCAGAGAAACAAAGACAAGCAGAAGAGAATCAACAATTTGAAGAAGCGAGACAAAGAAAGAAACAAGAACTGGATCGGCAACTTAAATTGCAAGAGAGCGAGAGGTAAAAGAAACGGAGGTGTGCAATAAAGGGATGAAACTAAAGGAAGAGCGATCTGCAGCGAAGGAATTCGAAAAATCCTCAAGAGTAAGGATTAAGCCAAAGTCCAGGCGAAACAACCGGAAGTGGTCTTGTCACTCGAGGAAGTGACCTTGATAAACTTTGTCCAAACAACGTCTATGCCGATGTTGACGGACTAGACATTTTGATTGGTGGAAGACGAGCCGGCAATAATTCCTCAAAAATTATCAATAAAGCAACTGCTATTTGTCAGCGATTATTCACAGGTGGTATCATGGATATTAATGTTTATCGGGGCCTCATCGACGAAATCAACGATTATTGCTAACAGTGACTAATCTCGACAACGACCAGGTGTGCAACTCGATCAGTGACAGGAAAATAATATAATCATATATAATGCTCAACGTGAACATGTAATGGTCAGGGTGATAAATTCACGATTACCAACATATAAAATTACCTATGGAGATGGACTTGGCGATGTTGTTCAAGGTCTATTCAGAACGGTAGCCCCAAATGCGATACCGATTGTAAAGCAACTAGCAATGGAAGACAATGACTTTGTTCGTGATAAGGCTATTGGCACCGTTGGTAATGCTGCTAGTAAAGGATAGACTAGCACGATTAATGCTACGAAACCGCAGCCAGTAAAATTGCCCAGCAATGAAGTGATGCACGGAAGTGTCCGTAAAATAATAAATCAAGCTGCAAATGAACGGTTAAAAGAATTAACTAGTGTGCCCCTAACATTGGCAGGGGCAAAACAACAACCTGCCGAGAGAGAAAAAAATATAAACTGCAAGTCTAATGGCAGGAAGTGGTTTGTGTTAGACGATGGCAAATATAATAAAATGTTCAAGCGTTTGTCTGATCCCGCATTTGACATGGACGCGTCTGTCCTCAAGGATTAATCGGTGCTTGATTATTAGTAGTATTCTTATGATGCACGTGTACCTGACTCACGTTCACGAATCGAGCTACAAGTCCAAGATACAAATGGATATTTCCTGCCCTCTGAGGCATTCACTGAGATCGATGGTCTACTTTTGAAAAGGGACGACACAGCGTATGGAATTGGTAATCGAGTTGGTTTTGTTAATAATGGTGTTATTGCGTTGTTCAACAGTGCCACAAACATCCCCGACGGAAAAGAATATCGAATCTTGTCTTGAAAACGTCGACGTTGTTACGACGATACTTGGCCTTACAAGATATTCCGATGATTATTCACGGTCCGCTTGTCCGTCTATGATGTTCGCGAAGGATACCACTGATCATCCTGAGAATCATTGCGTAACAATGAACGCCGATGGAACAGAAGTTTCGTTGATGAATGAAAATTTTAACCAAGGAAGCGAAATCCAATGGTGTTTGACACTCTTGGGGTTATGGAAGTTTCTCTGAGAATAAACGGGCATCAAGAACCATCGGAAGAAGTGTTACTGAATCTTGAAAACAATCATGTTGCACGTGCTTATCATTGATTGATGACGTTCATGGGGCGTGATAACAATGTTGATTCTGGTTTGCAGATATCTCAGCGGGATTTCACAACGCTATATCCGATCTATTATTTCTCACTGGAACACCTAGATTTGTTTAGATATTCAGTCGTTGCAATTCACTTCAGAGCTCGTGTGGCACGACTGCCCGTTGGTGGTTACAGAGCAATCGTAGCTATACTCTCAGATAAAGCAATGATGCTAGAAGGCGCCGATGGCCGAATGAGAGTCATTGATGCTCCAGTGAAAAACATGTAACTGGATCACTCGTGATCTATTGCAAAGCCCTTCGAGTAACACTCGGAGGCGGATACTATCAGTAATTAAATCGCCAGTGATATTATAATGTCATATCATCACGCTAATGTTACTTTGACCCCTGGTCAAATTAGAAAGCTACAATCGGCATCGAAAGAGAATTCTGGAATGGAAATATAGCTGAAATCATCGGCGTTGCAAGGCCCAAATAACTTATCACTGACAGAAAGTCATCCCAGGTACTTCAATGGAGCAACAAAAAAAAAAAAATCAAAGACCGATATCAGACTTGTTCTTTCTGTGGCTGCCATTAATGATACAGTAAAGACGGATGGTATATTTCCACTTCTTGCAGCTATACCAGTGTTGATAGCCGCTAAAGCTCCAGATGTTGCAAAAGCAGTTGCACTTGGTTCTGTTGGAACTGCTGCCGGGATGGCACTGAAGAAAGCAACAGGGCAGGGGTTAGCACTAGGAAGAGCCTCAAAAAGAAGGGTCCTTCCAAAAAGTGGAAGGGGTTTACTACTGCCAAGAACGCCTCCATTCGTGGTACGGTCGAGGTTTGAGACTACCCGGAACACTTCGCTAAACGCTTCGCGTTTCGAATTCGCCATGTCCAATTTTGATTTACTTGATACTGCTAAGAAATTAAACAAAAAGCTTCAGAGGTGTCTTCGTGCGTGATCAATTACCAAAACATCCAAACCGTGTTGAAATCGGTATCATTAATCTCGATGGAAGTTCTGGCCCAGGTACAAACTGGGTTCCATACGCGGTTGATCCATGTGGAGTTGTTTATTTTGATTCGTATGGATTGGCACCACCAAAAGAATTTTTACGGTAAAGTGGCTTAGGCGATGACATACCAATTGGTGTTCAACATTACCAGCACAGACAATAACGGATCCATCCAACTTGCTGTACTTAATGCTGTGTTAAGGCCATCATAAAGTCATGCACGTGTATACCACCAAACGGCATAGCCGTCCAACGTCGTTTTAAACAGGTTAATAGTTTATAATGGTAGATATTTGCGGAAGATCTGCTAAACGCAAGCCTCAGGGTTACATCGATTTATCCAAATATGCAACACGAGATGAACTTGCTGATCTTTTGCGTCTCGCCGCTGTGGGCCAAAATTGAAGTTGTTGTTTTTCAGAGTCAACGAGGACGGTTAAAGACGAGCAATATCCCGTTGGCAGATATTATTCTCCGAGTTCCATACGCGACCGAAGATAACTTAGTGGTGTTTAGTAAAACCGGTAAAATTAAATCTCGGAGGAATCAATTCTAATACTACTGGGAGTGATTACTGGACACGTCAAAAGAGCCGGTGATACAGTGACTGGTAATCTCAAGATGACTAGTAATACAATTACTGGTCTTAGAGAACCAGAAATAGACGATAACGCTGCAACAAAGAAATACGTGGACAACAGCAACATCCCAATGATGGTCTCATTAACTACAATTAATGATGGAGTTACCACGTTCAGATCGAAACATGCTAATCATGTTAGCACGTTTTTGGATTTTCGCAAAAACATATATAGAACCCTCGATGATTTCTTCGGAAAGTCAAGAGACATCAGGGTTAAGTTCGCTGACATCAAAATGATTATCGATGGTGTAGTTTATCGTACAACCTCAATCAACGCTGTATATACAGTAGCGTCTGGATCAGCATTATGAGCACCACTCAGTAACTCCATCAAACATACAGACGAGGTTACCGGTGTGCACAGGTTCTCAGTACTCGGCAGTATAACACTTACAATGTCTACCACAAGTTCAAGACGTTATCCATTTAAAGGATCTTCTGGATCTATGTTAGTGATGTTAGAGCAAAACGAAGAGGAAACATTCGTAGTGGAACCCGAAGAAAAAGACTTGGTAGTGTTGTGTCAATGGCGCCTTAAATTCGTCGGGAAAATACCACGTATTTAGAGCGTTAGTACTCTACATAATGAGCAAGATCACTGATTCCCTTGTCCTCGGACAAGGGAGTGACATTCAACGTTTCAGATACGAGCAAGCATGTTTGTGGCAAAACCACATGAAAAATATCGTTGATAGATATACAGTAAAGAAACAAAAAATACCGTAGACGTATCGCTGTCACTGACATAATTCTATATGATGCATCCGCCGTAGTCCCTGAAACAGTGACTATAATAGACACGTTATCAACCACATACATAATCGCACCAGTAATATGTATTGGAGTTGCCGCTATAGCAGGTGCTTCTGGTATTCTCAATATCATCATTAAGAAGCTTTCGTCTTGCGCGGTTGATAAATTACACAAATATACAACGTTGCTATCAGCTGCAATTGCTGCACACGCCAGATTATCATCGTTGATATCATCAGAGCTCAAAGATGGAATATAATCAGATCAGGAATTCGCAGAAATGATAGAGGTTTACAATGAAGAAAATGGAAACCAACTACAATAAGAATCAGGGAGTAAATAATAATGTCGCAAACTGATCGATCCCTGACATTAATGTCGGTGTCATTACTAGAACAAATCGTCGCTAATACAACACCACCAAGAGCCACGATGATATCAGCAAGCTCAACCAAACCTGAGTTTGAAGTTAGCTTTCCAACGGTAATTCCCGCCAAGGAAATATCGCTAGCACAATTGCGAGTATATTACAGCTGGCCAAATATCAGAGAAAAGTCATTTCGTGCGTTGCAGGCAAACAACTTTCTGGTATTTGCGTGGAAAACAAAAACCGATGGAACACCAGACTGGAAAATATTGAGCATACCTACAGGCAGATATCAAATCGAACAAATCAACGATGAATTTTAGCGCAGAGTTAAATCTATCACAGGAAAAGAATCAATAATAGCAATAACTGTACAAGAGCCAACGTTATCAGCCGCGTTAGAAATATCAAAGCCAGATTAAGTCGTCGATATATATCAATCATCGATCAGAACTGTGTTAGGATAGCCCAAGGTGCCACAGGTTCATCAGGGACCGCCAGAACCAAAGCGGTCTGATTATTCGCCAGACAATTCCGAATATATTAAATAATCAAAATACAGAGACACTCATACATGGGGTGTCAGATCAGTCAGAAGTCAGGGAAAGTATTGTTCGATATTGTTCGACATCGTGCTCACTGAGGAGGAGTTGAATAAACGAATTTTTTATGGAATTCCCTTTATTGCTCTGGCCATGGAAATGGTCGCCGAATACAAGTACGGGCGAGATAATCTGCGATGATTATTTGACCAGTATGTCTCTGAGTATCCAAACGATGCCCTCAAGCGCGAAATTATCACACAAATGAATCATCTCAAGAATGTGGAAGATGATGCTAGAGAGTTCAGTGATGGAGCCCCAGATATTACAATAAATAGCGGCAATGAAGCAACACGGCGAATGAAGAACCATCCGCTGCGCACTAAAACACCACTGCTTTATCCCGATAAACACATACAAACAAAATTTCCTGGCATACTTCAAAATTATTGAGGATCAGCTGAAAGACTTTTGTCTCCCATGGCTTGAGCTCGGCACCATGTCATACGGTGATATCATCAATGAATACTATCCTCAAATCGTCAAGGAGAAAAATATCGCCTCCTCCATGCATTCTCAAACATAACAATGATCCAGACTGCGGTGGTAGGCACGTCTCTCCAGGTGTTGTCATTATCACATCAACGATTGCAGTCAGTCTGGTGTGTGATGCTATTGATGGCAGCTATCAAGTAGATCTTAAAAAATCCAGACAGGCAAAGCTGAGCTATATTATTTATTCGTTTACCCTTGAAGTCCCCCTCCCCCGGAAATTTGATTATGTTAGTAACTGTTAATCCTGTTTATTTACAATGTCATAATCCACTGTTGTCACGGATACATTTCAGACTTACTGACCAACACGGACACCTTGATTTAAGGGACGAGGAACTAATAATACGTTTGTATGTGAGATCGTGTAACGATCCGAGCTAGTCCACCATAGACCCCCCTCAACTCCGTTCGAGTGACTTATACTAGGAGTTGCACTCCCAGGACTCTCTCAAGGCCCTGACTATGGCAGGAGATAAAGGTGTTTTATACCCCTTAACTCTGTCAAGGGCTTTGTCCCTGATAAAATCAGGGACGTTGCAGTGTTTTGCATGTGTTTCTGCAGCAGTAAAAAATATTTATTGTACAAGTCAACACACCTCGACTGCTGAAGCCTTTCTGATATCTGTATTAAATTGAGGCGGGTAGGTGTAACCTGCGATGGTATGTTACCATAAACGGTGGTGGATGAGGGACATGGTTTTTCAGAATTACCAGCTCTGGATCGCGACTAACCATGGAAAACTTGAATAGAAAACACTTCGCTGGTAATGTTATCCTTAAATGATTGCATAATTTAGACTTCTTTGTCAATCCCTTTAGTAGGATTCTAACAGCTAGTATTTAAATACATATGAGTGAAGTCAGTGCCGGCTCTTTGAAAACCTGACTTCTTACTTGTTAACAACTGAGATCAACATATATGTTGTCCCTGTTAAAAGGAACAAATTTTGTCAGTTTAGATAAATTTGATTTAAAAATAACTTTAAAAAAATCAACGCAGCAACAAGAACGAGGTAAAATGTACTTTTTTTAAACAAAATCAAATAGTCCATGTGTAAGCTAGAAATCTGAATAAACTTGCAATTTAGCGAATAGTAGAATCTTTGTTATTTAAGAAAGAAAATGTGAATATATGTAAAAAAAAAATAAATTTGCGATAGCAAATGACAATGGACTCAGCCGCACATCAACCATATAAATTATTTCCATTCAACGGTAAACA
>JAECUM010042228.1:0-16028 GCA_016617855.1 Megalonaias nervosa
AGTAATTTACACAAAAATCATACATTTTGTTCGCCGAAATTTCTCCACAAAAAAGAAAACAAATATTCGAATTTCCTCTACTATTTCTACGATTGGACTGACTATATGTCAATGTACTGTATTGCTCCAGAGATTATGAATGAATTAATCATTCATACCATCTTGGTGAATCCTTGTTTAGTAACTAGCCGAAGTAGTCCGAATGGCTGCTATCGTCATACATTGAAGGTATGAGCTTTATCACTGACCTTGAAGTTGCAAATGCTCATATAACTATCATATTCCATTTTAGTGAAGGTACGAAATCTCCGTACTTCTTCCAGTGATGCATTGCGCTGATGTAAAAAGCTAACAACTAACCATTGCAGTTCAAAGGAAGTTTCCAAACCATGCCTTATGTGAATGACGTCTTGTCGAGCAAATGGCGTCACTAACTAGTTGCAGACCTATGTTACTGAAGCAGCAATTTACGCCGGATATCAGCGAATAATTGGTTTGAACTTCACATCGGCGCGATGCATGATAGGTAAATGTACGAAAATTTCTTACATTTTTCAAAGATGGCAGTCGATAGGTATGTGCGGTCCACGATTAGTAAGATAGTCTCTTCCAACCAGACTCTCGCTTGGAAATGTGAGAGCGTCGCCATACAGGCTTTGGTAAAATCTTGATTGATCTCTGTTTACCGAAAGAAAGCGCTTCGGTAAATCTTTGTATAAGTGAAACTACAAAGACATTCCTAGCTAAACATTTTTCAAGACATATCTACTGCAATAATTCAAACGAAAATAATATGGAACACTTAAAGGATGTAATATTACTTCCGATGCAGAAGGTATGTTCCAATCAGTCAATACAAATGTTCATGTGAAGTGAAATGTATCGTTATCTTCTCATCCAGTAACGTAAGACAACGTCTAATTTCTTTAGGCAATGAAATCGCTTTTCACAATTTTGTTTGTGGAAAAGCGTCACTCTCTGGCATTAGGAGAAAGGCTCGATTTTTTTTTACTATATGTTGAAGATTTCACTGAGCCACGTGAGAATCTAACTGAATGAGACTACCATAAGAAGTGTGACGCATATTGCTCTCGGACACGCATTATCACGTGACGTCATATCAATGATATAAAAGTGCAGTGAATCATGTCATTTCAGGCTCGGCAGTAAACGTTGACTTGACACAACCTGGCATCTTACTGCAATATAATATCATCAAGGTACATGTTACTCGAACGTTTAATTCACATTTGGGGAGAAACGAAGAACTATCTATGTTTTTATGCACCAGGTTAAAAATGAAAAACTAGGACAATTTTACAAGGCACAGAACAAAATATTTAAACAGTAAAGAGCTGAATGTATGTTCGGACTCAAGTTGACACATTGAATTTTTTTTTATTGTGAATATTAACAGACGTATAAACATTTTATTATATAGCTTTGAATTTGAGGCGAGAAAGGGGCTACGTTGAATTCATTAATATAATACCCTGTATAACAACGTATCGTGGAGCAGCAACGACAATTTGGCAGTTATCAAATTTCTTTATTGTGTTTTATCGGTTACGTGAACTCAGTTTAGGGATGTATGTAAGTCGCGTGCAAATGCTAACAAAAAATAGACACTTATCTGTCGTAGTATAACATGCCTGCAGATCAGGGTCCATGTTGTTTCGTTCTACTGATTACTCCTAACAATCTACACAGACCCATATCAGCCGGTGCATTACGCATCATGGATCTGTGCTGTTTGAAGTTGGACTCGACCTATAAACGAGTACAGACCGTATGCGTCAGAAATTCAAAGGTAGTAAAACCGATTTGTTACTGATTTGTGCGTGATACATTTTGTCTGTATGAATCATACTCAAGTAGAAATAGAAATCAATAATCACATTGCAGGAATCATTACTTAGACCATGTGACCAATCGTTTGTTTCATGTAACTATGGTTTGACGGATTCTTTTTTTTAAAAGATTGGCAGCTTTTTCGAAGATCATATTTGAGTTAGCACAGAGTATGTTTCGGATTTTTCTTCACTGAACAATAAAAATAAACTGGTGATACCATAAAATTGAATTTTACACATATCAAAGACGGACTGAAGAAAATTATGTCAAAAAAATGCACTGAATATATTCATTCATTTATAACGTGCATGGATACACTCAAAATAGCAAGTGATATGAGAAATTTGTATACATCCAATTAGAAGACGGCTAGCAGTTTCCAGGCAACCTGACACAAACGAACCACTTGTCAGTACGATCATCATACGTGCAGCCCTTATCGGACAAAAAAGTCAGATGAAACGAAATGAAATCTATGGTAGAAAAATACGCAAATGAGTGAACTGAAAAATTATTTCTCTATTTGTTTAATTCGTGTGTCCATATTTCCCTGTATAGAAAGATGAGAGTTGTGCAGTCCTCAAAAACGTGCAGTTTTTGCATTAACAAAAGGTTTTCCTAAATGTTTCAATATATCTTTAATGAAAATGACACGTTCTTAACAGAAGACTTTTACGCGCATGCGGGGTGGGTGGGATGGGTCATGGTCTCTGGACATGAAGAAGCACTGAGTGATAAACACAGAATTTTACATTTTCGTTGATCCAGTTAGATTTTTACTTCACCATCTTATTGGGAGTTATCGACTTTGAATTACTTTGAAGATCACCTTCATCACTGCGCTAGAAGTCACTACACAGGGTCCAGCTGAAATTCTGGCCCAACATGTTGCCGATCACACCGACGGCTTCCACAATTTTAGAGAGGGGATAAGCTGAAGTGAAAAAATCAGCTACACGAAAAATGAGATTTTGACCCATGATTCTCTGCGAATGGTCCAGAAAGCAATACCAGAACCAAGTGAAGTTTATTTTGCATTTCATTCATGTATGAACCAAGCAAGTTCAATAAATCATTATGAAAAAGAAAATTATTTAATGTTAAAAACTTAATTCTAGTTCATGCATTTACAAATGACAGTTGGTTTACATTCAGAAATTAAATTAGAAAAAATATAAAGAATTGTTAGCAAGGAAATAATAAACACCGTGCAACTTTCTAAAATTCTCAGTTTCTATTATTTGTTGAAGACACACTTTGTCGTTAATCATAACAAGTCGTGTAAAAGGTCACTGTGCAATCTTCTCATTTGAGTCAAGACTATGTGAAAACATGGCTAAATGAACCAAATGATGCTGGCAAATCAATAGGAATAAAACCAATGACTGCCTTTATAGTTGGATACTTGACTAGCAGAAGATGAGAGAACCTGAGGCAAATCAATAAACATGTCAAACATAATAATTGAATTATATGAGAAGTGAGAAGATTTATAAGTTATAAGGACCAAACATCAAGTCAGACTATGATGCCACAATGCTACCGGATGATACAGATATAGCCTGATGTTAAAAAAATAACCTAACCAAACAATTTTTCGATTATTTTACATTCGACCTTATTTTCTCATCAACGTGATCACCCTTTATTTCATTATTTTTATAACGCACAAAAGCATACATACATACATATATACACGCAAACGCACACATACATACATACATACATACATACATACATACATACACACACACCCCCAAACATACATTCATCCATCCGTCCATACATACATACATACATACATACATACATACACACACATACACATACATACATACATACATACATACATACATACACACACATCCATCCATCCATCCATCCATCCATCCATCCATACATACATACATGCATACATACCTACAGTATAATATTATTATTCTTTCTACATATATAATTTCACCGCATATTATCACGCATCCTATTGTACAATCCAGAGAGAGATATTTCCACGCTGTCTGGAGTATAGATATCACTTTCAATAACTTCTATATGCCTTGAATTCTATCCGAGGAATCCCGAGTGACCGTGTACTTACATGAAAGTTCATTATGGATCGCCAAGCAAGTGTTATCCTATGCACGAATGACTATATATACCTGATTATGTTACATCCTTATTTGAGGATGTGCGCTTTGTCGAGAGGGTATGGGAGTTGGTGCGTCAAGCCTAAGCGATGGGTGTCGTGGCCCACGGATTCGGATTCGAATAGCAGTAAAGAACTAATGAAAAAACTATCCAATCTGCTTAAACACTCATCAGTGTATGCTGGAGACTCGTGACAGTAAGGGAGGCCAGTTGATGAGCAACAACAGACCATAGCTAAGTGCACATTCACGATGACGCAAAATTTAAATAAAAATAAATAAATAAATAAACAGCATGTAATGCTACAAACAACAATCGCTGCCTGCAATTATTTATTTATTCAGAACCGGGAGGGAGCGTAAAGGCCCATATCAAACGCCACAACAAGAAACTATACCGTATAGTTCCTAATAATAATTGCTAGCAATATCATTCAAGGGTTTCTGGGGACATACAGGAATTAATATTACCTCGTAGGTTCGCATCAAAGGGCACTTTGGGGACATGAGGAATTTAACATAGGATGAGGCAGTCTGGGGACAAGGGGAATTTAACATGATATTTAGAGGTGCACGGTATTACCGGTATACAGGTTTACTGCGGTATTTTAGTTTTTCAGTAATTCTCCACTGTACCGTTACTTCGAACATTTCCGTTAGTAAGAAATTTATTTATGAATTTAACGATATTAGCAGCATGAGTTCATTATGTATGACATAATAAAGAAACATTATTTTCTTTTACATAGCAGTTGTGTATGTTTGTTTGATTTTTGTATTTTTAACGTATGTTTAACACTTTTAATCATATCGCTACGTTCACTGCATTGTGGCAGTTGATAGTGATGTCTAGAACTGGGGCATCATGCCGCAGACATGTAGCATCATGTCCCACCCAGTCACATTATCCTGATACCAGTCCGACCAGTCCTAACACTAACCTCCTAATGCTGAGCGCCAAGAAAGATAGCTGCTTAACACCATTTGGTATGGCTTGGCCGGGGTTCGAACCCGCGACCTCACGCATCGGAGGTGGACGTTCTAACCACTTAGGCCACTTAGCGGCCCATAGCAGTTGTAACTGTCACAAGTATATTTATTTAGCTTGATCACGTGTTATTATAATTGTGATCCTTTGATCACGTGTTTGACACGTATCACGTACGCCAACGAGTTGGCCAAGTGGGACGTCGTGATATTAGGGCCAAATCTAACTTTTGGAACCACATCAGATTATTTTGTTTCAAAAATACCTTTTTTTAATTATTTTCTAGGGTACGTTAATGTGTTAAGTACATATATTCTTTTCTAAGACTGCAAATTATTTTAAGATTTTCAGGAATGCATTTGCTTTCTATTTGAATTTTACGGAATTTCTCTAGTTTATTAAATATTTTCTCGTTTGTTGAGTAAGTGTGTTTTTTGCTTTCTGGCCCTTTCTGAGAAATATATTGCCTGGGTATTGGCGTCCCACTCAAAGTTTGCCTGTCCATTGTATCAATAGTGTAGCTAGTAAATTGTAGGCTTGAGATCAGTATCAACTCTTCCTATTTTTTAACGATCTCTCTAATATCAGCACAAAGCCTTTCACAGCTATAACAAAAGCCTCATCTTCCACTTTGATTACAACTTTTACAATAATTAACATATACATAGTAAAAAATCACATACTATAAGATCCTGATCGCTTAATATTCACTGACGGGGGGGGGAGGGGGAGGGAGGGGGCGATTTTCTTTGAGCCAATATATTTTATGTTTATTTTCTTTTATCTCAAGATAATTAATTTTATTTTTTCCCCAAACTATTGTGGATATAATAGGATGTTATCAAATCAGAGCATATTTTTCAGTTATTGACAGATGGAGATTTTGTTCACAAAGTGAAAGGATCCTTCCCCAGGAACATTAAATAGCTGGTCCCTATTATAATTAGCATACCGTGGTATGTTCAGAAATGCCGTGGTATACAACGGTACAAAATTTTTCGTGGTATCCAGCTCTAGGATTTATCTTTTCCCCAGAGTGTCCTTCAAATTTCATAGAGTTGAGTTAATCTGGGGTCAAGCGAAAATGTAATGCTATATTTGTTTTATCTCCACCCCTACCGCTTGTTGATAAACAATTCAAAACACATTCCTACAATCCAACACACACCCTTCTATACAGTAACCGCCTTTTGATTACAAGACAACACGCACCCCTACACGCTAACGAAAAGAGTAGGAGTATGTATGCGCAGGCGTTATGCGTACATGTATACACACATACTATCAAGATGTAATGGGTAAGGGGTTTTAAGTTTTTAGCTTTTAGTGGAAGACATAGACATACACAAAACCATACACAAATACATAAAGTACATATTTTTAGCAAACGGTTAGTTATATGAGATTTCGTACCAATTTGTTTCACAATAGTCCTTTGCAAAATGAGTTTTCAGACTGCTTTTGTTGTACCAATATCCTTTGGTGGTATATTTATTAGGGGAATTTTGGCATCCGCAATCTAATTTGGTATTCGTTTGAGCTTTGAATTTTCTGTCGCTTGACTTGTGCCTGAACCAGTTTGTTTTCATCATTTATGCTTTTAAGCTGTGATTTACTAAACTCGCTTTCTCAACAAATGTCAGTAGTTTTCCACAATGTTAGAGCAGAATCTCTTAGTAACCTGGCTCTTATTATTTCATGGCTGATCTACAAACAAAAGCTTTCCCTGATTAAACTGTTGCAAAGTCCACCAAACTCACATGTCGACATGTTGTTCCTTTGTTCAGTTACATAGTAATCAATCGTTTAATTTTAGCCTTGATTTCTTGCACACAAATAAAGCCCAGATGTCGCTCGTACTTAGTGCTGTTGCTATACAATTTGAATTTCTCCACAAAAAATTTTAGTCTTCTGTTTCAAACTTCAATGTTTTGTACACATAGAATACGTGGGGCCAAACACGTGCAAGAATGTTGATGTATGCTCTGTGTCAACTTTCTTGGCGATTCCAGACGCCGTCAAATAGAACTAAAAGAACTGATACCATTTTCACCAGCCCTCAAATACATTTTCTTCAAATTTCATTGAATCTGCGTCCATTTTCCTTGATCCTTTTACTTCTGACCCTAAGTATTAATATTAGTTCTCATACCTTCCTTCGTCTGCAGGCCTAATCTGTATTGTAGTCAGGTGTGATTCACAACCGTGTGTTTTCTTCAACACATTTGCTCATGTTCGCAACAACGCATACACACTATTACAGACTGGAGTCAATTTAGCTTGTTCCATCTAAAATCAAATGCTAGATCTTGCCAAAATGACTTTAAGTGTACTATAAACTTTCATGCGCATTAGTATATAGCTTCACTGTACAGTTTTATTGTTGGTGAATTTTTATCGGACTAACACAGATTGAAGAGAATTGAGAATAATTCTAAATTAAAGATAACATTAAAAACTAACCAATGATTTCTTCGGAAAACATGTTTGTCAGATCGTAATTAACGGAGGAGAACTGCAGAGGCAATGAGAAAGCGCGAGCTCCGTAAATCTCAAAACCGTAGAACGTCCTCTGTCAGAGAACAAATTGATCAGCCACTCACGTAATCGCTGAAACCAAACCAATTAATGATGGCATGGTCATCTCCGAACTCGTAGGACAAACCACATCAATAGCTTTCATACGGAACAAACGGTTCCAACCCTTCATTTTTACGTTCTTTGTTTTTGGGACAATAAAGACGTATTTTAAATATTTTCTGTGACAAGGCTGCTAAAATATTCAGTATGTGCCTTATGCATGTTTAACGTTGACTGGTATTGTAACAATTTGGCATGCTTCTAATAAACCCATTAACCAACTCGATTTTGGGATATATGCCTTTGTAGCAGCCATTCATAAATACGTAAACCAAGTCGGCAGTTCATTTGCAGCCCAAGTTACGCATTGGTTCTACGATATTAGTCCAACTGTGACAAGCAGTCACCAAACAAGCCAACCCTTTTTCAAGCCTAACTCAAAGTAAACGTAAACCAAATTGCAGATTTACTTTCTGTGGGAATTTAAGACCACAAGGCTCATGTTTTTTTAGGCTCATGCCCTCTACCTTAACATTGGAGGATGTGTGTCAAAATACGAAACTATCCAGTGAGACCCAAAGAAATGCCGTCATTTGGAATACAACATTTGATTGGATCAACGCGACATACAGACAGAAAAAAGTTCTGTGTCATGTTGACTCTCATCGTTTGAAGAGACACAAACTGACTAGCAATTTAGACTGTAATTTTGAAGAAAAAAAAAACAACAACTCTGGGATCACTTCGTAGCCTAAGCCTATGCAAATAGCTATTCTGACTTTATATTCGGTTACATACAAATACGACTGACTGCAACACTCATTTTGTCAGGACCCCTTGAGGCAGAGTACATACACTTGTCAAAACCCACTGCTAGGATACAACCGCGTTCTTCCTAATAATGGCTAAAAGTAATATCATTACAAAATCGTGTTATTCAAACCGTTGCTCTCATTACCTTTTAAGCTGTGCCTCATATTTCTAAAATTCCAGGACAATTTAGTCAAAACGCGATAGGGAAGATGAGGATCGCCTCACAAAAATGTGCATATATTTTAGACAAATCGCGATCGGGATGATAAGGATTGCCTAAAAAAAATGCGTAAACATTTAGTCCAATAGCGACAGGGATGGTATGGATCGCCTCATAAATACATAGTCAAATCCTGAAAGGGATGATATGGATCGCCACATACTACAATGATGACACACGTTAGGAACCGTTCTTGTTCACCTTCTATACGTTTTACATGACAATATCCTATTTTGCTCTCTAGTAAAATATTTAGTCTTGCGGAGTCCTTGTCGCATGTATTAAGGCTGTACTCTATCGCATCTCCAGTGCCTGTTTGATTTCTTGCCAAGACCCATATATCCAATGTAAACCAACAACATGGTTTCTTTGTTATGTGAATATTATTATTATTATTATTATTATTAGTGCTTTCTCCCGTGGGAACTATTTTTCTGTAGCGTTGTCTGACGGACATAATACCCCGCAAGATATCATTCTAAAATAACAGTTCTCAAAGGAGAAAGCAATCATAGGTTTAGTGTTTCACAGGAAGTAATCTGAGGTTATATAACATCAGCAATATTGTCCACTGAAAATGATTATAGTCAAGTAAAGCATCCCGGAGTCAAAAGGGGGCAAAAAAGAAGCGTATTCCTTACTGTCTCCCTAACTTATGGATGTCTTTTCTAAATACGTTTTTACGTCGATATTGAGATTCTGAGTTGTGTAGGATATGTTAATGACATTAAAAGCAGATATACAGTTGCTCGAAGAATTGTACAATCTAGACATTTTCCCAAAAGACCAATCTACGTCATGCACATAAGAAATCACGCCCCTAGACTGCATGCGAGTAATCTGATAACGGCAAATGACTCTCCAATAGCCATTGATTTACCGTATAAATACATATCAATAAAGAGAAAAAAATGTAATGTTGTTTTTTTTTAAGATTTGTTCATGCAAGTTTACACTTCTTTCTTGCGTTGAAATAATATGCTTTCCTTTGATTTTTTTCTTTAAAAAACAAAAAGAAAACTAAAATTTGTGTGTTCCAGTCTCAATCTGTCCGTCGACGTGCGATATGTTTTTATGTGCCAAACCGATATTAATGACTTTTTTTAAACAGAGATTATAGATTTTCTGCTTTCTTGTTTATGCCTTCGTCTACTAATGCAGAATCGTATTGGTATGTAAGGACAAAAATCATGAATTCTTTATTTTGCATTTTGCATTTTCGTTTTTGCGGATATTGAGTGATTGATAATTATAGCGCTCGAATGGCCGTTTCGATGAAAGATATGGAACTGTAAGTAAATAGTACAATATCAATTTTATTCGTTTGTCCCGTAAGGACTTACCATTAATTAATCTTAATTATTGTAGCCAGGTGTATCTACGGATCCCCCACCCCCGAATTCTGTTCCACATTTTCCCATTATTTTCAGATCATCTGGGCATTTCAGTCAGCATGTAATGATATATGGTTTGGCTTGGTTTGCTGGTTTAAACGCCTCTTTTAACACATTATTGGCTATATCATGCCAAGGAAATGGGAGCTCAGTGCCTTTCCAAAATGCATGCTGAGGCAGACGTGTCCAGGGCGGGTATTGTATCCGTGTTTCTTGGATCTGTTGAGATAAACAAATAAATGACGAATCATGTATATGACACTATTTTGAATTGGTTTTGATATTATTAATTTATAAGATTATGGCCATCAACCATTACTCAGCCAGAATTACTTTCATAATCATTGCCTTCCTCACTCATTCCAAAACTGGAACTGGGTTCTTAACACAGCATCAAACGCATTGACATTATTTTGGGTTGCGCCTCTTTTAAAATATTATCATAGGTTTCCTATAGCAATTACGTCGCCGCCGTTATTCTCAATTTCAGATAGTATCTCAATTTCCGGAGTAGCTGAAATCTACATTACTCATTGAATTGTCATAGAACTTTCCAGAAATCGGCTGTTACATTATACTATCGGCCAAAGACTAGTCCATGTACGAATAAAATCCACCTGCGATCTGAGGCTTTTCCTACAAAGCGCTTGTACAATACTTACTTTGAGTGCTATTTTCTACAAAAGAAATACACAAATCCTATAGTAGACATTAATCCGCTGATGTTTTCAGGGATGCGCAGCCTTGCAAAGCAGATTTCTTTTATATAGCTACGTACGGCATCATGTAGACATATAATAAACATTTCGAGCTTCAATAGATCTTTACAAGTTTCTATTAGATGTCCGAAAAAGCTGTCCTACCTAAAACACTAAAATTCAGTCAAAGCTCTGTTAAACCACCCAGTACTGTTCTATTAGCTTATAGGAACAAAAATCTGTTAGCTATTTTAGCTTTCTTCTACTACTAATATATCTGTACCGTGAGACCAGCAGTCAATATGTTAGCGATAGTGACACATAACACAGGCTAACAAAAAAAAAAAAAAAAAAAAAAAAAAAAAAAAAAAAAAAAAAAAAAAAAAAAAAAAAAAAAAAAAAAAAAAAAAAAAAAAAAAACAAAAAAAAAACCAAATGACTACTGATACCAAAGAGTAGTAATAAGCGGCACTCGGAATTCCCTCCCTTACTTAATTCTTATAATGGTCGCTAGGTGGAGAGGAGATAATTCGATAATATTAACCTAGGGCGGCAAAAGGCGAGAAAGTTACAGCTGTTATTTTGGATTAAATTTTACGCCAGCCATAAGGTGAAGGGTATTATGTTAAGATATCGTCCGTCCATCTGTCACCAATTCCATCTCCGCACAATAGCTTCAGTTGTCCACCATCTTTAGTTACAAAACTTTGCGGATGATTTGCACTTGGGATGAGGAAGAACCCAGTTGATTTTGCCTCAAAAGTTCGATGTCACTGTTGCTGAACGAATGAAAATAATTTCCCCACAATGACTCGAGTTCTCCATCATCTACAGTTTGACCACACTTTATGGATAGCTTGCACCTGGAAAAAAGAAGAAACTTATCGATTTTGGGTCAAAACGTCAAGAGTCAATGCCACCCTGACTAACGGAGGAAAAATGGTTATGACGACGATTTCAGTTATCTACATGCAGGACCATACAACATAAGGCGGGCATGTGGTGTGCCGTTCAAGATATTCTTGCATATTACATTTATCTCCGGCAGGGACTAATTTAGACTGCAGAGCTGAATATAAACAAAATCTGAAAACAAATACCTGACCATAACATTTGTTTGATTAATCCTAATCAAAAGATTCGTACTGGATTTAGTTGACTCTTCCCACATTGCTGCAAACATTTCAAGAATGACGGCGAATCATTGATTTATTGAGCAACTCTTAACAGCTATCAAAAGACGTCAGCTTTAAAATTACTGTCCTTGAATTAACTGGTCACACTCCATTAAGAAATGCATTGGAGAAATATGAATTGGCACTTCGGCCACTATGATGACCAAACTTACTCTGCACACATAAAGTTTTTTTTATGGGTGGGGGTATGGCTAATTTAATGATACATAAATAAGGTTTAGAAACGGTAGAAGAACAAAAAAAAAAAAAAAATAAATCTGTAAATGCCCATAATGTTAATGACCTTACTTAGCAACTGTTCTACAATATAATCGAAATTAAGTCTTACAGGCAGAATCTGCTCGAAAAATGGAAAACCCATGCTTAATGAGATATCAAAGGCCTTTTTCGTTACCTAAGTGAAAATCAGAAGAAGGTCTTCACAAGTGAGATTTATGTTTGATTGGTCTCAATGCACTTTACGGAAAATTTACAACTCAAAAGTCGGCAGACCACTTTCAGTTGTAAGAAACATCAAAATCAACCTTTTTTGAGTAACAAATTATGTTGAAAAGTCAGTTTCATACGCCTAAAATCAGAACTGTTGAAGTTTTAGTCTTCACAATATAGTCTTCTGTCTTTGAACCTAACATTTATTTATAATAGGTGCTGCTATGTTGTACGTATGGTAATTTAGATTGAAAAAAAGGTTTTAAAGAAAGGCATGAAAAGCTTGATACAACTTAAATATCAAAGATTTAAAGGATAAAGTGCTAGAATGTCAATATTTTTTAAAAAGATGATAAAAGTAAGGCCACCATTTCCACTGTGATTGATCCATATACCCTAACTGAGCAGTTTATTGGGAATTATATGAAAAATGTGTTAGCGACAGGAAAGAGACCCGTCACTGGCAAATTTGTCATCATTACCATTTTCTATGTAGAATTAAGTAATGCCTCTGATTACAGTATAATAAAGTGGGTTATAACATATTTCCTGACATTTATGTCCTATTTTGATACAGCATGACCTATAATGCATCTGCAAACTTGATACACGTGTATGAATCATTATTTTGCCAAGGTGAAGACATCAGAGGTTTACAATTTATAAAGAATGCAAACGTGATATCGATAAATGAAATTAAATTATTATGACTCGGGTCTTTAAAAAATCATACACTTTATTTTAAAAAAAAAACACAACAAGTTACCAACCATAGATTAATGCTAATATTTAACTGTATAATGCCTAAATCCATCCATCCATCCTTCCATCAACCCAGTAGCGTACTAACGTGGGTGGGAGAGGGACAGACAGGGTGGTTGCCCCGGGCGCCAGAGGTCTTGAGGCTCCAAAACCCCTTTGGGCCTTCATCGTCGCCACGGGCGCCATTTACCCTTAGTACGCCACTGACTATCTATCACATTGCGCTAACACTGGTTGATGTTATCGTCCCAAGTTTCGCTTTCATTCTTCTAGAAAAGCGTTAGTAACCATCTAATTTAGATGTATTTTCTTTTAAATTTTCGTTTACTATTTCCAGTAATGGATTTTCTTTCTTCTTTTTGAAAAATTCATGAAATATAAAATCATGCACTCACTTTCCTATATTATAATTAAGAAATGTTTCGCATATTAGAAAATCATTTTTTATTTTTTGAGTTTGAGTCTTTTTCTAACTGCATGTTCTATTATTAGAAACTCATTTTTTAAAATCATTTTCTAGTATTAGTTATGTGATAAAGACATTTTCTAATATTAGATAATCATTTGTTAAGGTTATGAACTGTTCACTTATATCCATATATGATTGTTATCCTAGGAATAATAAATAGGTCTGAAGTTTTAAACACTTTTTTCGAATCTTGATTTTCAATAGCACCAGCTCAGTACCTTCACCAAAAACCTGCATTATGTGCCGTTATTACTAACAGCTTGACCGTAGCGTCTCACAGTACGCATAAGTCAGCTGTTGCATACGGCTAAAATTCCCAATAATTTTTTTTTTCTATAATCTAACAGAGCATGATTAAACCCAACTCCTTTTTGTTGTGCAACATGTTACTTCAAGTTACGTACGGTAAGAAGAAAATTGCTTATCCAGTAGTCTGTGTACCTGATATCAAAAGAGATCAAGTGCAGTTCGACTGATGCGTAGGCAGGCTTTGTGGAATGTTCGTAGTTCTGAAATTGCACTCTTTTGATAATATTGCAAAGTACAAAACTGACCCTGAGTCTGAGGCGCCTAGTGACCTACCTGTAACACAGTCGCGCAAGTACATGTATGCAGATGACATTGCTCTCGGGACCCAAAGTCGCTCATTTGCTGAGCTTTAGGGGGTACTGACTAAGGACCTGGAGGATATGGCGGACTTCTTCAAGAAATGGCGTCTATAGCCAAGCGCAACAAAGATAGTCTCCAGTGTCTTCCACCTTAACAATGCAAATGAGAACCGTGAGCTTTGCATCTTCCTCAGTGGCAGCAAATCAAACATGACCCGACACCAACATACCTTAGTGTGACTCTGGACACATTACTGACATTCTACAACCACCTGAAGAAAACTTCAGCAAACCTTAGTACTCGAAACAACCTACTCCGCAAACTTGCTGGCCCAACCTGGGGCGTTAGTGTTCAGACACTCTAGACATCAACACTGGCCCTCTGTTATTCGACAGCCGAGTATTGCACTCCTGTCTGTGCTCGATCATCCCATATTAAGCTAATTGATGTCCAGCTCAACACAACAATGCGCATAATCTCTGGAACACTACGTCCTACTCCTTTACCGTGGCTGTCAGTACTCAATAATATTTATCCTCCACATCTGCGTCGCCAGGAAACAACCACAAAAGTGTTGGCTAAGGTCTATGTCAGTGAGAAACTTCCACTGTACATGGACATCACCTCACATCCAGCAGTCCGCCTGACTTCGAGATGCCCAATCTGGTTATGTCCGATGCCGGAGGATATGACAGCTATTTCAGCATGGAGCGTTGAGTAGTCTTCAACGGATGTTGTAAACCACTCCCTCGTAGCTGAGCCATCTATCTGCCCTCCTGGCTTCAACCTTCCACGTCATCTGTGGACTACGCTGAACTGCTTTTGGACAGGACAGGATCGTTGTGCAGTCAACCTTGTCCGATGGGGCCAGGCTACTAACTCTTCCTGTTGCTGTGGAGCTCTTCAGACCATGTCGCACATTGTGAACAACTGTCCACTGACAAAGTTCCCCGGTGGACTGCGGGCTCTGCATGTTGCTGATGATGACGCTGTTAAATGGCTGAGCACTCACTGCACACGATAATAATAATAAGTGGCAGTTTATCCCTAAGTCACATTCCAGGTACTCTTCTCCACAGTTATTAAGTATTTCTAAATGAGGGACAGGTATAAGGTGAAGTAGAAATAAATCAATCCATTAAACACTGCAGCAATTCTTCTAACACATGAAGGCAAATATTATGCGTCTTCGGAGTCCTGTTTGTCACCTTTCCAGAAAACATCAACAGTCTTCACAAACAAACAGGAAGTAAAGCCAAGTATTATGTAATCAATATTTAAAACAGTAAGAAATCAAATTGAAGGTCAGCTGTTTATGCGAGTGTAGTAAAGTTTTGGAATGTTTCAAAATCGTACCATTATCGTAGAGTCTGAAGGAGCTAACTTTTTGTGCTTATTCATGAGCTACAAGACTTTAATGCTCTTATCTTAAGTGAAAAAGAACTATGAAAAAGAACTGGCTGATTTGGTTGAGCGCCTCAACACAACCTCCACAGCATATGGTATGGAGATTAGCGCCGAGAAAACCAAACTGATGACAAACAACACCAATGGCATCAGTGCAGAAATAAAGGTCAGTGGACAGAAGCTGGAAAGAGTCACTAGCTTCAAGTACTTGGGATAAATTATCACAGATGAGGGCTCCAAACCAGAACTACTTTGCAGCATTGGCCAGACAACAGCAGCAATAACAAGGTTGATACCAATATGGAAAGATACCAACATTGCTTTTGGTTCCAAAATAAGGCTGATAAGTTCGATTATCATATCCATCTTTCTGTATGCATGTGAAACATGGACGCTCACATCAGATCTACAAAGAAGGATTCAAACCTTCGAAATGAGATGCTACCGCAAGATCTTGGGCAT
>JAECUM010042229.1:0-34865 GCA_016617855.1 Megalonaias nervosa
TTGGTCCTATGATGCAAAATTGAAATAAAATGGTTACAGAAATATTTCGTCAGTATTGATTCAAAATGGATTTCTTCTTATTCTTTTTTCAAATAACAAGAGGTTATCGCCAAGATGATTCAATCACTTTCCATTGTTTCTTTTACGTGCCGCAATCTTTGTAATTTTGTTGAAAAAGGAACAGACAGTAAATAGAATGAATATTGAAAATAAAGAGTATTAATATAATAATCTGTGGACAACATAACATTAATTTCAGATGGCTCTTACTCTTATACTGGAACAGCATTTCAAGTTTTGGAATATTCTGCTATACGTGTACTTTTTGGTCTCAAATTAAATAGTGCCAAAAGTAAACCTGTATTAGGCAGTAGAAAGTTCAGTATTGACATATTTCATCAAAAGCTTTAACTACAATGGGTAAAATAATTTACATGATTAGAAATTAAATTATGTTAACTTTGAAGCTTAACAATGAGAGTAAATTGCAGCAAGTAAAAATTCTTCGATGTGTGTTGTCCAGGAAAAGCCATACAACCACTACAAAAACAATTGCATTGAAATCTTTGGTGATTCATTTCCTGAACCATTCATTTATTTCTCTCTGAAATCAACCTATCAATAATACCTAAATAAAACTAGTTTGAAAAGAAATACTGACTCATATTAAATTTCTTTGACCATGAAAGGCATAGGCCAAGTAGTTTGCGAGAACAATTTCATCGTCTAATATCTACTTAATTTCCAATGGTCACAGTCAGTATAAATAAAAGAAGCTTTTCACTTTTCGATGATTTACTTCATAAATATGTGTGTGCCGATTGTATTTTCTGTTTTAAGACTGGAAGTTAAAACAGAGCGATATCACTGCAACCAGCATCCAAGACCTGCGTCCAAAGCTTGTAGATTTATCGTTAGAATTACATCCAACAAAAGCGCGTCCAAAGCGTGCAGATTTATCGTTAGAATTACATCGTCCAAAGCATAAAAATGTACCGTTCAGTCTAAGTGCGATGAATATTGTTTTAGAATCTATCCTTTTTGTTTATTATTCTTTACCTAACCAAAAATAATAAATAGAGGCGATAAAGTAACTAAATGGTCGGTTCATCTATCTACAATTGGCAAAAATCGGAAATCACTTGTTAACTAGTGTAGGATGGCGCTGCAGTTGGTGCCAACTGTCATCGATTTTGAGGTACATCGTCGATTTGGGGTTACGTCGTCAAAAACCTAGACCTTTCCCTGCTGTCTTAATACTTACATTATAGTCATTCCCCTGCAGTGCATGTTTATTTTTCTACTTGTATTCTTATGTATGAGGGCTCCAAAAGAGAATAGTCTTGGACAAATTTAATCACCTACTCTTATTATTATTATTATTATTATTATTATTATTGTTGTTGTTGTTGTTGTTGTTGTTGTTGTTATTATTATTATTATTATTATTATTATTATAGGTACATTCTGGCTTTTCTGCGGGATCAGCTTGCTTGGATTCATCTGGCTCTTCTTCGTACTTCCTGAGACTAAGAACAAAACGCTGGAGGAAGTGGAGGAACTCTTTATGTCTGAAGAATACAAAAGGTCGCATAAGCGGGACAATTTTCACGATGTAACCAAAGACACAAAAGAACAGGCTCATTCTCCTTACGATGTGATCACAGAGCCAACTAAGCAAGACCATCAATACGATGTTATCTCAGACGCAAATAATACAAGGTTTTAGTGCAAGTTGAAATTTCAGTGTTTTATACCATTTGGCAATGAACACACACACACACACACACACACACACACACACACACACACACACACACACACAACAGAGAGTTACTCTTGAAGAATATCTGTACTTGAGTGCAGATGTAACACATGTACCGTGATAATGGCATGCTTTTATTAATAATTTTAAAGTTCTGGTTCGAAAGTATATAAATTATTTGGGTTGTATTTTGCTTACAATTTTCAATGGAAATTATTTGTAGTTTATTCCAAATTTGAAATAAATTAATTCTTTCATTCTAACCCATTAAGCTTGCTAATTTTGTATACACCAACTTGCATTTTTAAGTATTAAAAAAACTGGTATGATTTAGCCTAGAATCTTTTCACAAATTATTGCTTGTAGAGTACTTAAAATAGAACAAGTTTCTGATTACTCGATGCATAAGTTAAAAAGAATTAAATTCAGTTTCCACTGTTAATCAATACCATATATCATTCATTCTTTACTGTTTCAGTACAAAACATGATTTATCACTTTATTTTAATCTTGCAAAGTTCTGTATTATCGATCTATAACACGAGGTCCCTCAACAAACAGAAACGAGACATTATTATATGTGTATTCTTGCATATTCATTTGAAAAAAATTTATAGTGTGTGGATGATAATGTTTCTCTCGCCTTTTTCTGTGAAAAATGCATTCCATTGCTAGCAAGATGTCGTTCATCTTTGTCATTGGCCGCGATATGACCTCACCGAATGTCTTAAAGCCTTTATGAAGGATCAGACCTCAGGGAAAAGGTGAACCCGAACATTCACTGGAACCTTTGTATACATATAGTATGAACTGAAGAACATACAATTTACACACATTTTTCTGGTTTAAAAAATTGCAGTTTTCACAAGGATCATTTTATAATATTCTGGCTTACTATAAATCAACTTTGTTTCACTTGTAAATATTTCGCGAAATTCGTGGAAAGACCACGTTTGCGAAGTAAAAATATTTGTAGTCATGAGTACAAATTTGGAAGCTATTGGATTAGCATGGAGTGCACATCCTAGAATAAATACTGGCAAATTTGTTTAATCTCAGGAAACCGCAAAATTTAGCAGAAATGTAAAATATTATCTCTACAGTGTTTTACAATTTGCATTGTAATCTCTCGATTTTATTCAAGTGAAAGCCATTGTTTACTATCAAAAACATATTGTTTAATGCATTCAGGAGACTTTTACAGAGAATGCACGGGTCTCACGTCTTATTTCAGAGCAAAAATAGATTGGATATGGTTTATTTTCTTACAAGCAATATTGTGCTAGCTAGTTGTTGCTACAGAATGTTTTTTGTTTATTCTGTCAATAATAATTTTATTATTTTCGTCAGGACAGTACACGAATCGAGGAAGAAAAAAAATGGTATTTCCTTTGTAGAGACATGACAAAATAATTATTGTCAAATCAATTTTATATTATTCAATTATTCATAGAGTTTATCATTGATGACAGGGGATACTAGTGCATACTGCGTACAAGTTTTATAATTTTGTATAAAATACAATGTCAGCATATCTACTATGAAACCATTGTCATTGCATAAAAATCAATAAATTTTTAATTAAAAAATTTGTTCCTGATTTTATATTGACAACGCAGTTCATTCTTTTATACAGGTCCATAGTGGAATTGATGTTGTTGTTGTTGTTGTTGTTGTTGTTGGGTTTAACGCCATTTTTCAGCACAAGATAGGCTATACATGGCGGCCAGTATAATTGGTGGAGGAAGAACCCTGGAATACCCCGGGAAGAACCACCGACCCATGAGAAGCTACTGGCAGGCTTTCTCACGTACCCACGTTACATAGTGAAATTGAAAGCAAAAATTGGTGAATGGGACAGATTGTGCTATCAATATGCTTCGTCTGTCACTCCTTTCATTCAGAAACCCCATCCGTTTCGTTCAGGTTTATGAGTCTTCAATGAATATTTGGAGGACATTAGAACGTCCTCTTAATTATATTTGGCTTTTGGCATCCGGGGTGGGTTTTTTTTCGGGGGGAATTGTTTTTTTGGGGTGGAGGTTGTATTTTTTTTTTGTGTGGCTGTTTTTATTCTCTACGTAGAAGAGTACATCCTTGCTGGACTGTTTCTCAAGCTTAGATACAAAGATATAATGCAATAACTGATCAATGTACCAGTCACACAGACAGTAAATAAAATAGAATAGCTTACATATACAGAAAATGTTATCTCCCTCGGTGAAAAACAATCGGATTTACTTCAGCATTCTTCGCTGAATGTGAACTGCTGAGCATGCGCAGCATTGCATCTAGTGCGCTGAGGTGTTTCATTTAATTTAACAGTGAAAATATACCCGACAACAGAAGCGGTATGCGTAGAAACAATTTTTATTTATTGGTAGAAATAGAGGCAAACACTTTTTATTTTCCTGTGTGTGTGTGTGTGTGTGTGTGTGTATGTGTGTGTGTGTATATATATATATATATATATATATATATATATATATATATATATATATATATATATATATATATATATATATATATATATATATATATATATATATATATAATTGATTAAATATTATGAAATTATGAAAGAAGTTTATAAGATAACCTTATTATTAAAATTTTTCAGATATGTCTGACAGTATCCAAACGATGAATCCAAATATTTCCTTTAATAAACTTTCCATTTAGAAATAAATAATTTAATTGTGCCCCTCTGTACAATTATTGTGCAAAGTTGTAAGATTCTCAACAAAATAGAATATCAAATTTGATTTTAAAATTAGGAAACTTTAAATATTTTTTTATTTTGATAAATAAATAGTTCAAAGAAGTACCATAGAGAAGATTTACATTGTTAAATTGCACGGAACTTATTTATATATTTATTAGTTTTCTACAAATAATACATAAAATTATGAATTTTAATTCCATTGTTATGGGTTACGCTGTTCATATATAATCTTAGAATTTAAAAGTACTGAGACAATTTTCATTATATACACATCAGTATACACAGATATTTCTGTCGAGAAATAAAGATGACTAAAAGCCTTGTAGGCAAAATACTTTAAAACGGGCTCACCCCAATCAGTCTTTAAGCGCGTGTTTCTGAGACACCAAACAAAAGGGGATAGAGAGTATCTAGATTGTGAATCTAATATGTTTCTTTTGACAGAAGTTTCATTTCCGAATTCCCAATATCATTTGCTTTAAATTAAATTCTTGGAAATTATGGAGGCTGTCATTGAAGTGTGTGGAGACAAGAGATCGATAAAATGTTATTTATGTCAGTTCTATATTTATTCATGATTTTAGATACTTGATGACAGGTTTGTCCAACATATTTCTTTTCAACTTATCAAATAATAGGGCACTCTACATATTATGAACTTCTGAGAGAGTGACACGTGCAAGGTGAACTTGTTTGCTTTTGCAATATGCATAGTGGAAAGAATGTTGGCATTCCTCTATGTTACTTTCATGGACTGTGGCCGAAATTTCTTTGCATATTGTACTTGGGGAAACTGTACCTGCTTCTAAGATCACAGCTAACCAAAATTAATTTTCCGATGTGTTCGAAAAATCAGCCTGAATTTGCCTAAAGTGCACTAATTTATCAGTTACGAATTTTTTCCAGACTAGACAATACCGTATATATATAATGAATATCGGCTCTTTTTTTTTTTACAATTTACCTCTGAAGTCCAGGAGGTGAAAAGGACATTGCGGAGCTAGTAGTTTTTGGGAGATGCACATCTGAAGTAAGGCCAAGCTGTATACTCTATAACCCAAATTACATCCATCAATCAAACACCCAAACAAAAGGAATTAAAAGTTCTTTTAAAAATACTTAAAATATACAAGGTCTTTTTAAATAGCCAGTGTAACCAGCAAGGAAAACATGTGAAATTTTTTTTTTTCTTTTTTAAAGTCTGGAACCAATATATTCTACTCTCCTGTTATTTTTTTCATACTTAATAGACATAGTTATATTTTATCTTCGCCTACTATTGTTATTTATGCTATTTGCATATGTTAAGTACATCCTTTCAGCTTTATTTCATCACTGTGTTCATTATGGAATATGTATACACTTACAAGACAACGTAGGCAACATCTATCTATCCCTTCTGTAATAAAAGTTTTCCTATTACTTCTGCTTCTGTCATACTCTTTTTTATGCGATTATAAAGTTTCTCCTATGTGTTACCAAATATAAATTATTAAAGCTACGTTAAAAATCTAAATCACACACCCCCACACACAAATATAACACTTTTCTTCCAATACCAAATAACGCCATCACTTCAGATACCAAAAAATAAGTTCAAAATTATCCTTCCAAACAAACTATGCAACAAAAGATTGCATGTAACAAACGAACAAAATTCTTTCCTTTCCGACATTTCATGCATAGTAACCTTAGTTACAACTTTGTAAATGCCTTTACTCTTGCGTCTTTTCTTCGTACTTTTCCAATGTACAAATCTATTACTTGTATTATTTTATTTTGTTAATTTTTGTAAATATAACTATAATAGTATGTAGTCTTTGTTATCAGTTACGGATCACTATAATGTGGACTGTTTTGGAGCATTACATTCTTAGGATGATGTCCAAATGTCCTTTTTTCCCTCAATGTCGACTTAAAACGTATCTCTTGAACGAAATGAACATTTTAAAGTATTTAAGTGTTTCCCAGATGTCTGTGGCACCTGTTTCATCCCGGTTTAGGGTCTCAAGGTGTTGTTCTTCACACGTGGTACTTACCGACTGCCAGCTACTTACTGGTCACTTTTCTCGGCAAAGTGGAACCCACACCGTCTTCGTTCACTTAAAGACAAGTCCAACTGGAAAGTGCACAGACTCATATCTGAGGTCATATAATGCTCCGGCAGATCTGGGTCTATGCAGTTTGTTAGACGTAATCAGTAGAACAAACAACATAGACCCTGAACTGCCGGCGCATTATATGACGGCAGATTAGGGTCTATACTGTTTGCAGTTGGACTAGACATATAAGCGAGTAGGACGGTCATTCTTACGATGTTGGGTAGAAGAAAGTAATTTTCGAAGGAGTATTGAGTTCAAACAGTTAATATCTCTGTCACTAAAACTAACATTTGAAAGCATTTAAGCACGTTCAAGACGCCTACTTGACCGTTTTCGTTTACAGTGAGACATGTCTTCCTTTGTAGTTTGCAGTAGTACAGAAAAGTGATACCAATTCACAAATCCGGATCATCTTGTTCCATAATATTTAGTTACAACGACACATGGTGCTATCGCACTAAGGACACGATAAACCCTGTTATTTGTATTAGTATGAAGTATTTTTATACTTTTGGAGTATGTAAGTATACAAACGAGTATTTTTAAACAAAACGCTGAATATAAATGTGTAGACTGGAGTAAAATATATACTTGAGAGAGTAAGTGAAATATTACCTCCAAAGGTGGTTGATAGGTTAACTGAAAGAGTGACCAATATAGCATATCTAACCTTGTGTCTGCTACCAAATTACCTCCAAAATACAAAAAGGGTAAATGGACACATTATGAGACTGAAGTGATGTCAAGTAACATTAGCAAACATAAGACTAATACTGCTGCTATTACTACTACTGCTACTACTACTACTAATAATAATAATGATAACAATAATAATAATATACTAATGACCGCTTTGGTGGCCTAGTGGTTAGAACGTCCGCCTCGAATGCGGAATGTCGTGGGTTCGAACCCGGGCCGAGTCATACCAAAGGCTTACAAAAATGGTACAAACAGCTGCATCACTAGGCGCTCAGCATTAAGAGGTTAGTATTAGGACTGGTCGGCCTGGTGTCAGGATAATGTGACTAGGTGGGACATCATGCTACATGCCTGCGGCATGATGCCCCAGTGCTAGTCATCGCTATAAACTTGCTACACTGCAGACATCGTAGTGATACCACTGAAAAATTGTTAAAGCTACGTTAACAATCCAAATCACACACACACACACACACACACACACACACACACACACACACACACACACTACTATTACTACTGCTACTACTACTAATAACAATAATAATTATGATGATTATGATTATTATTATTAAAATAAAATACTTTGGATTTAAATTTATGTAAAGAATAGATCCTATCTACTAGCAGTGTGTATCGATCTCCATCGGAACGTGTTTCTTTCTGTGATACCTTCAATATTAGCTTAGAACGAACAATCAGTATTTCTAAAAACCTTATCATTCTTGGAGACCTAAATGAGGACTTGCTAAATTCCAGTCTGAAAAACTTCAGGGAAATTATGGTACTAAACGATTAAAAACGATCGGTAACTGAACCTACTCATTCAGACTCCTTGCTCGACTCTGTTACTGTATTACCTATTATAGAAATTCTTGATTCAGGAGTTATTCCTATTGATAAACCAATAACTGACCACCGGACTACTTATTTAATAACCAAAATTATGTTACAATTCAATTTTTTGCTTTAGACGGAAGGTGTGGCTTTATAAATATGCGGACTTTCAGAGCCTTAATACTTTAATAATAAACTCTGACTGGATACAAAAGTTTAGTAAGTGTTCCGATATCACTGAAACAACAAAACAATTTACATACACCATAATAGAAATGGTTGACAGATGTATCCCAACCAGACTAGCAAAGTTTTCGACCTTCTCATAAAAATTGGTATGATAGCCTTCTACGACGAAACACTAGAAACAGAGATCGGTTGAGAAACATAGCGATCAGAACAAACAACCCAAGAGACTGGGTTAAATACAGAAAAATAAAAAAAAAAAAAAAAAAATGAAAAAGAGTAAACAATTAAAAAAATTGCAAAGGAATATTATAAAAATCTGGATATTCTCCAAACCAGTTCAAAAGATTTTTGGAGGCTCATCCGACACTTAGTTAAACAAAAATTATCCTATAATATACCACCACATCGAATAATGCATAATCAGAGTTAGAGAAGGCCGAGTGTTTAAATTCGTTTTTAACGTGTCTCTAAAATCGACCACACAATGTTGATTTTCCGGAATTGCCACTTGTAATGCATGCACTGGGATTCTACATATTGAAAATATTATACCTAAGAAAGCATCTAAATTGCTCATTATTTTAAGACTCCTCAGATGGGTATAAAATCCTTAGATATAATTGACTTAACATGTATAAGGTATATTTTAGAATATGCAGGTGTTGTTTGGGATGGATGTTCAAAAACAGATTCAGATAGATTAGAGATATTTCAGGTAGAGGCTACCAAGATAGTCACAGGTCTAACCTGAAATGCCCATGCACGCAATATTAATGAAGAATTCGGCTGGTCCCCGCTTCTAGAAAGACGAAAATCTCACAAACTCTGCACGTTTCATAGAATTATTTATAATGATTCATTAAGGTTTTTTTTTTTTGTTTTTTTTAAATGAACTGTTACCCCCTCTGTTAGGAGAAACGACAAGATACAATTTACGCAGTCGATATTGCTTCTCTATATTAAATTCTAAACATGAAATAATAATATAAAAAAACAAAAACATTTGTTAACTCTTCTATTCTCATAAGGAATGCTCTACCTGAAAATGTTAAATCGGAAAGAGATTTCTTAATATTTAAAAAGTATATTACCCCGATAAACAACAGCATTCCTTCTTGTTATCTTTCTGGTGATCGTAAATACTCTATTATACATACTAGGGTCAGAAACCAAAGTAACGACCTCAAAAATATCAGTACGACAATCACCTGCTAGACAATCCCTTATGCAACTGTGGGGTAGAAGAAAAAAGTGCATATTGTTATATTTTCATATGCAATCAGCACATATTTCAGAAGCAATCTAATACTTAGTCTTAACTAAATGGCAGTCCCCATCTCTATAAATACTCCGATTTGGCACACCTGAACTTGAAACTGAGCAATATTTGAATCTCTTTAACTTGTTTCAAAAATACATTAAGGATACGAGGCGATTTAGCTAATGTTTCTTTGCTTGATTCTAAACAAAAGGCTATTATTAATATTACCCTTTTTCAGACTGCATAGGGGCCCTATAACAACAACAACAACAACATCAGACTGCATAATGACCAACTGATAGTGTTGTAGGTGCACTACATATATAAATGCAGTTCCTTCCGCAGTTTGGTAATATCGCTGTCTACTTGCTTTGGATATCTCTCCTCTACTTTCCATTTTTTTGTTGAAGCTTTATCCTTTAACTAATTTGTTTTTGTTTTATAATGTCTCTTTTACTCTTCCCAGTCGTCATGTTTGATTAATTTGTACCACTGTATTTGTATGGGAAAGGGCTTATCTTGTGTTGTGAGAACGTATGGCCCGACAACTTTCGCATGATTTAGAAAATAAATGTTTTAACCAATAATAAGAATAATAATAAATTTTAACCAATAATAATAATAATAATAATAATAATAATAATAATAATAATAGTGGTAACAGCGGTAATTCTAATCCTGACAACGATTATTCCGATAATCCTGATTCTGATTTGCTCAAATCCAAACCCTGATCACGCTGACAGTCATGATTCTGATGGCTCAAATTCAGGCTCTGATTATGCCAACAATCCTGATTCTCATGACTCTAATCCAGATTCTAATCATAAAGATCCTGATTCTGATGGTTCAAATCTAGGCTCTGATTATGCTGGGAATCCTGATTCTGATGGCTCAAATCAAGGCTCTGGTTATGCTGGCAATCCTGATTCTGATGGCTCAAATCTAGACTGATTATGCTGACAATCCTGATTCAGATGACTCTGATCCCGATTCTAATTATAAAGATCCTGATTCTGATGGTTCAAATCCAGGCTCTGATTATACTGGCAATCCTGATTCTGATGGCTCAAATCTAGACTCTGATTATGCTGACAATCCCGATTTTGATGACTTTGATCCCGATTCTAATTATAAAAATCCTGATTCTGATGGTTCAAACCCAGGCTCTGATTATGCTGAAAATCCTGATTCTGATGGCTCAAATCTAGACTCTGATTATGCCGACAATCCTGATTCTGATGTCTCCAGTCCAGACTGATGATGATGGTGATGATGATGATGATAGGTGTGTGTGTGTGTGTGTGTGTTGGATTTTTAACATAGCTTTAACAATTTTTCAGTTACATTGCTACGATGTCTGCAGTATGACAGTTTATAGTTATGTACAGCACTGGAGGCATCATACCGCAGTCATGCAGTATCATGCCCCACCCACTCACATTATCCTGACACCAGGCCGACCAGTCCTAACACTAACCTCTTAATGCTGAGCATCTAGCGAGGCAGCTGTTAATACCATTTTTATAAGTCTTTGGTATGACTCGGCCGGCAATGGCTAAATAAAAATGGGACAGAAACATGGGATGCTGACCACATCGTAAATCTGATGGCCAGCGGAGGATGATAATGACAAAAACCATTTCTACCCAATACCAATACTGAAGTATGATAATGACAAAAACCATTTCTACCCAATACCAGTATTGGAGGATGATAATGACAAAAACCATTTCTACCCAATACCAGTACTGGAGGATGATAATAACAAGAAACATTTCCACCCAATACCAGTACTGGAGGATGATAATGACAATAACCATTTCTACCCAATACCAGTACTGGAGAATCAGTAGATCTAGCTCTCATCCACATACAAAATATATTGCACCTTAAATAACAAAAATCTGAATATATCCAAAACATCCAAAGACGTAAACTGCAAGGAGAAAATAAATACGATTTAAAAATATTGAAAATGAATGGATATTGATTGATAGTTGCTGCTGAGAGAGAGAGAGAGAGAGAGAGAGAGAGAGAGAGAGAGTGACCATTGATACAACGTATCAGTCAATAATTTTTACTTAACAGTACGCTTGTATCCATTTGAAATAGCATTGTTAATCCTGTACCAGGAATTTAATGAAATACAAGTGACTCCAAAATGAATCAATATCCTTTTCTGAGGTATTATCCAAGACCAAGGAACCAAAACATGCTGATAACAGTCATAACCCTTTCAAAATTATGACTATGACTGCAAGATTGAGACAATCACTCATAACCTAAGAAAGAATTTTTCTGGACCATCTTTCATGATAGTATCTTCAATTTTCATTGATGTATTGCATCATTTTTCCAAACATTAATATTTCATTGTTTCCTTGTCTACATGACATTCCATACTTGCTAACAAACTTAGTTTTGTTCGGTGTTGAATGAGAATCACCCCATATATGCAGTAAAGTAGCGTGTATAACTGGGCAACATGAACATATAAAAATTTCCAATGTTTTGTTTCAATTGCATTATTCCTATAACATAAAAACATGATTAATATGCATGTTTTATACAATAATGTTGTTGGTATAGGATTAAAACATATTGGGCAATTCTTATGGCAAACTTGGGCATTCTGCATCATGTGACCTTAGGCCCAGTATTTTTTCAATACTCAGTTAATATCCTCCACATATTTTTCCCCAACAAAGGTCTATAATTGTATAATGTTTCTTAATGTAAGGTATATTATACATTTTACAAGACATTTTTCTAAATTTAAACAGATATAAATTTTACAAGGCATCTTATAAAATTTATCATTTGTCTTATAAACTTCAGAAGTTATATGATAAACTTATAATCTCATATAATAAATAACTTATCTGATTACATATAAACAATTAAATTCAAAATAGCATATTAAGTTTATGATGTCTTACGAAGCTTTTAAGATCTCATTTATTTTGTAAAATGTTTTTTAAAATTTGATTATATATCTTATAAACTTTATCAAATTTAGCTTAATACAAACCTTACTTCAGTGTCAATCCGTATATTTCGGAAAAGATTTTTATTATATAGATTATTGGAGCAAATTCAAAATCATTGCATCAACATAAGCAAAAGATCAACCATTACCTAATGTGCTGCCAATTCTGGTCTACACTGAGCTCATGATTAGAAAGAAGAGCACAGACCCTAACAGATATTCTCATACATGATGCCATGGCAGATCAGGGTCTATGCTGTTTGCATTTGGGTGTTCCTATTATACAGGTAAACATGGCATATATCCCCCTTAAAATGTTTATTTGTATCTTTTAAAATCAACACTGCAAGGGAGAAAACCTATGGGTGAAGATTAAAATGAAAATACAGCTGTATGGTTTAATAGTTTGGAACAACACTATAATGAACAATTCTATAACTAACCTTGGGTTGGAACACACAAATTAATACAAGTTAATTATACAAATGTATAGGTTAGAAAAAAATAATGTACACACTCATTTTTGAAAGAAATTTATTTACATGTACGTGATATCTCCAATAGCGACAAGCAAAATGTGAACAATAGATATCAATACTGAAGTATCCAAATTTGACATCCATACCTTCCAAGTCAAGGACAATACTGAAAGCAAGCAAAACCAAATAAACCAAGAAATAAACATTTATGAATAATATATTATTAAATCAAGAAATTTGTTAAAAAAAAAAAAAAAAAAAAGTAAAAAGACATAAATAAACACTAAAAATGACAAAATATCAGATTAGTTTGGTCTATGAAGACTAATATCATAGCTTTCACTGGTGTGATCTGCACCTAACTCTACATTTGAACTTTTTGTAAATGAATATTCACAGATACCCTACTGCTGTAATATGAGTCAATTATTTTTTAAGAAATGTAAAAAAATTATGTAGATCATGGTAATTCGGATTTAGTGCATGTTACAACTTCATCTCCAAATGTATCCAAAGTTGGAAGTTTATTGGCAGCTGATTAAAACATTACACTGAAATAGGACCGCAGTCACAGAGCTTTAAGTAATGTTGAAGAAATCCTGCCAAGCAGGTCATTATTTTATACTTAACAAATCTTTATCCTGAAATGCACCTCTGTAAATTTGGTGGAAATTTCAGAATATAATTAAATGAGTTTTAAATCATGTTGAATAAACCCTGAAAAGCAGCTCACAGTGACCCAATTTTGGTGTGACTCATCCTCATCCCAAGATGATCTACAATGCATTTAGTGGCAACAGGTGATATGGTATGGACATGACAGCCTGCCATCTTTTATTTCAGTTAAATCTGGAAAGTATGTTCGTGGCCCACATTTAGCACAAGACTCAATTTTATTCCAAAATACACCTGCACTACAAGTTTAATGGCAATAACTACAAAGTTATTAGACCTAGAGGCAAAACAGTAGTTTTAAGCAATGTAGGATTCAGAACAAGTCCTGGAAAGTGGGTCACAACATCCAAGTTTTATGTGACATGCCAAAATGCACTACAAATCAAATCTGGTTTCAATAGGTGTGGTAATATCAGAGTTTGTGGCCAGGTAAGAATGATGGATGGAACAAATTAATTGTCTTTACTACTAAGTAGTGGCATATAAATTTGTGACATATTATTTAATTAAATTTCTGTCCAAATGTGCAAAGTGAAAGATAATATCAAGTAACTCTGAGAATTCTACACAATGACAATAATAGATGGTAAGTGAACAAGCTGCAATCTTCCTTCTGATGTCTGAGCAAGAATCTAAAATCTTACTGACCAATTTCAAATGATATCAGATATCTTCAACTCTGTTAAGAGTTTTGCCAGGCTGGCCGAGTTGTGCATTATCTCTATATGGAACATGTACCATAAATTTACTATGGAAATAAAACACTAAAATATGCTCCCATTTTGAGAGATGCAGTATCACTTTAGCAAATGGAAACTAAAAACAATATTACAAGCCTTGTGCAAGTCTTTACTAAACTCAGTGTGCTCACCTATCATCTCTAAGTTTGACTCTGCCACCATAAAGCAAGGATAATGTGTATTTCCTTAATTTATCAAGTAGTTAATGTCTTATGTGCCCATTATAAGCTAAATGTGCTTAAATAAACAGGTGTGCATATCTGAGACAGTATTCTTTAACAATATTGAAATTTATATCCTAGCTACTTTTAAAATAATAAAATTTGACAGAAACACTATTAGCTTCAAGTGATGCAAGTACAATATACAGATGAAATTAAAATATGCTTGCTACATTAAGAAGAGTTTCAGAGAAAATAACATTTCCTTCTTTAAAGTTGCTGCTTGATTAATCTTCTTTCTACAACAAAACAGGTGGGTTCATGTACACTTGTTTTTGATCGACACTTATTTTTCAAGCACGTGTTTATTATCCAGTTTTACAATATATTACATTCAAATGCAGAATTCTGTTTCCCTCAACATTCATGCTTCAATCATCTTTCATCAAGATTATGAACAATTCATAATGCAAAGAAGAGTATTGTGGATAGTGCATTATATGCCAGTGTCATGTTTGAAAATCCTCTATATAGGCACTAATATGGCATTGCTCACTCAAGAGATTATTGACCATCAGGTCTTGATATCCTTTGGTCAATCAAGGTATACAATCACTTACTGCACAGAAACCTTTATCTTCTTATTAGACTTAAATTGACCTTGACCTCTAACATTAAGTCCAAAAAAATCTACAGGTTTTTATTTACCCTGAGTACAAGATATCCTCTAGAATAAAAGTTATTGTGCAGACCCATCTTTCTTTGAGTCAAAATGACTCTGACCTTTGACAACCCAAATCAATAAGCCTCTTCCTTTTATCAATTGCAGGCCCTCAGTAACTTTGGTCAAGTGTTCTAAAGAGTCAAGTTATGATGCAACAACATCTGTTTCTGTCAGTTACGAAGAACTTAACCTCTGGATCCCATATCAAAAGTCTTCCTTCCTAGCTAATGTGCAAGTCATCCTCAAACATCTGTGAAGGTACACTGTGGAGAACAGAAATGTTTGTGCAGAAACCATTTTTCCTAATTCTGCCACAGTGGCACTTACCTTTGACTGATCAAGACCAAACAAATGGAAGCCTTTCTTGTCTCAAATTCAAGTGACCTATATAGCATGGTCTTGGTTTGTGGCATAGGACCAGAGCTATTTTGTGGAAACTGTTTATCCCTCTTTGAGTCTCTTTGACCTTGACCTTTACCCTTAATCCCAAATTCAACAGATAAATTTTTGTCTCAAATGTACACCATCTACAAAGTTTAGTCAAGGCATGTGATACAAAACTTTTAGTGGAAATTTTCCTTTTTCAGTCCCTGACATTGACTTTTCAACTCCTACATTAACTTGTGTCTTCCTCGTCTTAAATGTAAGACATCCACAAAACTTGACCAGAGCAGTGCTAAAAAGACTCAAGATATCATGCAGAAACCATCACTATTCTTAGCATCACTGTAACCTTAACCTTTGACTCCAAAGTCAATAGTTTTCTTTTTATCTATAATGCAAGCAAATCACAAAATTTGGTTAATGTAAATGGTATCTGGTTTAGTTTGTTTGATTTTGGTTTGGTGTTTAAAGGTGTAGCAACACTGAAGGTTATACTGAACCTAGGCAAGTAAAGTGTCTTGACAAAGACCTGACCATAACAGTCTACCTGGACTAATCTGACGGTGGAAACTGAACCTGCATCCTTTCAGTTACAACTCCAATGCAGTTACCAATATGCAAGCATATATCTTGTGTACACATCAAGTTATTAAGAATCCCTGTGACCTTGACCCTTAACCATTTGAGAATAAACTGATAGGTTTCTTTCTTGCCCAAAATACTAGTTACTTTCGAAGTTTGGCAATGGTATCTGGTGAAGAACTCAAATTATTATGCAGAAATGAAATTGGTAACAAACGGATGGACAGCATCATAACATGATATTCTTCACCTTATGGCAGACATATAAAAACAGACAAAAGACAGCGCTTCAACACAATAACAAGGTACCAGTCTAGAATTTACTATTTCTATCACAGTAAACAATTCTTTCTTCAAAGAAAATTTATCCAGCTGTAAACCTTAAATGAATATTCACTTTACAAAAATGTTTTGCATATGTCTAAATGATACTGCAAAGTATCTTTTTTTTTTTATTTGGTGCCTTTTTTCCAGCAGAGCATTTTCTTTCAGTATCACTTTCATTGCCTAAAAACCATTCTCTGTACAGTAAAATCATCTGATCATAAACAAAAGGCTCACTTATACTTCAGAACAAGAAAAAAAGAAGCTTGTCAAGTGTACAAAATAAACCAAAACATTTTGTATGACAATAAACTACAAAACTGAATACATATGTTGATGAAAAAGCTTTGTTTTTGGTGTATTTGTGCAAATAGAATTTGCCCCAAAAAGACCTACATTTTTATTGTCAACACTTACATACTGGTACAAGGCTGAACTACAAAAACTGAAAAAAATTCTGAACACTTCTTACAAAACTAATAATTACTTTAGTATGCAAAGTTTACCCTTTTTCATGATTTCACTTTGCCATCATGCAAATCAGATGCACAATAATTGGTTTTAAAATGTATTCATCCTTAGAAAAACACTTACTGGGAGATTAATAGTAACTTCCTATTCAGTTAAAAGTCCTCAACCATTAAAAATCAGTTTCAATTTTTTCTTTTTTTATATATGCATGTTTGGAAACTTAGTGGCTAGTTGACAAAATTCACAAACATATAACCTAGTTTGTCATTCCTTTAGTGCAAATTCCAGGGCTTCTCATGGGTATGACAAAAACTGCCAAAATCTTCACAAATTATGGAAAACTTCTATCTGTGGACAAAACATCTGAATAGTATTATTCATTAACTGAGTTCTCATTTTTTGAAAGTTTACATTTATAACAAAGATTATTAGAGTTGCAAAAATCTTTTCACATTTTAGAAATCAAAAACTACATTCTGTAAGCACCGATGTAGCAATTTTGTATTTTGAAACTTCATGATGGGTAAGTGAGTGGGTGGGTGGTTTGCATCTTTTCTAAGAAATATCAACTTTTGTACACAAAACTGAATGTAATTCTTCTTTAAACTAGTAATTAATTATATTATGTAAGAAAGTTACCCCACAATCATACATCACAAAAATATTAAAACACTGTCTTCAACAAGTATTTAACTACATGTATAAACAGGTGATATGTCCATAATTTATATCAAACACCATCCAAATAAACAGTATATGGAATTTACAAATACTTTTTCCAACAATATGGTGTAAACATGGTTCATAGGTGTAAGCTATAACATTGAAAATAGTGAAAAATCTGTAAAATTATGACATAATGAAAAAACTTTCTGAAAAAATGCAATGTCTTTATAAGAATGACAAAGCTATCACACAAAATCTGAAATATGTTGTACTCAAATTGATATAAAGCTTGAGAATGTACAATGTTTTTGTATACTTCTACAATTCTGTTGAGAATAAGCAGTACTAACCACCAAAAGCAAAATTTATGGCAAAGCTGCATTATCACTGTGCTGATAGTTACTTCCCCCTCCTACCCACAAATACAAACATAGCGTGTTCCACCCCTATCATGTTTCTCATCCAGTGGATGGATCGAAACTCCAGCAGTCATGCACACCAGCAGATCAACTGCCAATTATATCCCAAGGCATGAAATTTGCTGTTCAGCAAGAAAAACCAAGCATACATCCAGATGGTCATAAAAAAATTACCTTTTCTGTAGATTTTTTTTTTTGAGGGGATACAAATTCATAATGTTACAATCTCGTAATTTAAACTGAATGAATAGGTTTCAACTGTTATATCAAAACATAGAGATGTTTCCTTTCCCTATTTTGGGATGATCTTGGGCATATTTAAATTGATTGATTGATTGATCAGCAGTATATCAGGACATGAAAGACTATTTAGTACTGAGGCAATGAGAGTAAAGTAACTTGCCCAAAGATGCACCATGGTAGCTGACTCAGGCAGTGTTCAAATTCATAACCCACTGATTGGAATCTGTTATGCTAATGAATGAGTCACTGCAGCCTGCAGCTCCTGTACTATTTTCAAAAAGACTGAAATAAAAATCTTTCACCGACTTTTCTAGCATTGTCCACAGTTGGCATCTTGTCATTATTAATTTTCATGTAGTTCTGATTATAATTCAAACTAACCATTATAAGAGTCAATGATCTCTAATTGCTAGTAGCTGCTACATATGATGTTTATCACCATTTTACATTTAGCAACTTTGAACCTTAAACCTTCTGACCTGGTAAGGAATGAGACCTGCCCTTTGACCTATGATACCTGATGACAAAAAGTAGAAGAAAAGTAAGTTCTGGTACACTAACTCTACCAAATCTCAAGATGAAAAATTACTTACACAAGTATGACTTGTTGGGTCAAAATTCCCAAACTAACCAGTGACTTTGCTCTTTGACCTTGTGAACCTTAAATCCAAAGGGTGCTGCAGAGTGCACTCAAACTAAAAAGTCTGATTAAAAATGACTGCAGGAAACTTCACTTCTGCCAAATCTAAAATCACATTTTCAGCTTAAGCAACTTGGAACAAACTGTGACAGCTACCTAGACTGGTCCAGTTACAACTTTTTAAGAAATAAGGTGCAAGAACTTAATTTAGCATATGGGAACCAAAGTTACAATTTGGGATCTAGTGACCTTGACCTTTGGATCTAAAACAGGATTCTCCCTTCACACAATGCCAGTCCACCAATGAAATTGAAACCAAAAAAGCAAAACACACCCACCCACCCACAAACACACAAAACAAAAACAGGAAAAACACCTTGTCTACAAATGGAAGGATGGATACATAAACATCATCATAATTATATTTCAGCTGCGAGGGAAGGGAGAGAAGGGATGGTATACAAAGGTTATGCTGACAATAAGCTCCTGTGATGTATTCTGTGAAGAAAATTTTCATTATATTCCTTGAAAAAACTGGAGTATTATAAAACAGGAGTTTATCTTATTATATAAATAGTTCATCTCTGATAATCTTTCCACGTTAAGTTAAAAGCTCAGAAGGTATGACTGGCAAAATTGCAAGAATAAATCTAGGATATGTTAAGAAAAGTATCAAAAGAAGGTCAAACAGACACGTTTCTAATGTATTATGCATTCTAGACTTGAAGTGCCAATATTGGCAATATTGTAGCCACAAGATAAAACTAGTGAAAGTTGAGACAAGACTTTATAGCCATCTGTGTACCATATATACTCACTTATAAAGTGAGTCAAACTGCCAATAACAAAGATCCTGATCTGTTGAAGCATATGCACCTGCAGATCTGGGTCTATGTTGTTTGTTCTACTAATTACTCCTAACAAACTGCACAGATCCAGATCTGCCTGAATATTATGTGATGGTAGATTTGCATCTGTGCAGTTTGCAGCTGGGCTCACAAGCAAGTATATACAGTAACTGTAAATGATGATCACATTTACCATCACAGAACACACTAACACTTAAAGCTTGATGGCCATGGGTGACACTGTTCAAGATTTACTGCCTCAAAAACATCTGTTCTCACTTAAGTACGTAAAGTAAAGCCAATATATTCCCTCCATGTTCACAGTGGGGTTAAATTTAATCCACTAAGGTCTAAAACTATATGGTAAGTGTTCTAAAACTATATGGCAAGTTTCTGGCAGTTTTCAGAGTAACATTTGGAAGATTATTTTAATGACAGCAAGTAAATTTTCTACCAAATGCATCCTACAACAGAATCAACACTGACTGGCTAATTTAACAAATCCCATATACTGAAGTGCCAAAATTTAAACGTCCAAAAATGAGTACACTCACAGTGTTTGGAAGCTGAAACAAGTTGTTGCAGACTGAAAGAAAACAATTCTTTGCTCATACTGATGAATCAATCTGTGTCATTTTAAGATGCAAAAAGGAAGCAATGACCATGCAGCAAAGCAATGAAAATAGTTTTAAGTAAATTTATTCCTTAAATTAAGTTTCTCTGATAATACTTACCTGATCACATTACATTAAGATAACTTTCTCTGCTACCTCTGATTCCAGCCCTCCTGGAAATCAAAAAAAAAAAAAGCTTTGCATCTATATAGTGTGTAGACAAAGAGAACTGTGTAGACAAAGGGAAGCAACTCTTATAAGTTAACTCTCCTCTCTACACGCTCGGTGGTTGTCATTATACCAGGATGTACCAGTTTTTACTTTGACAAAACCTTAAAGGATGGGAGGGATTTTCTGTAATGATTTGCTAAAAACTTTGTTTCTTCAGTTAAATGCATTATCTGATTACATTACAAGAATAGGTAAGAGGAGGAGGAAATACTTGCATCACCCAGTATTTTCCTACTGTTAGTTTAGTACAAGAGGCATTGTTTTCATACATGTGGGAGATTCCAGTGGGATTCTGTATTTGATTATCGTTTCACCATCAAAAGTTCCGAGGCGAATCCATCAAAAGTGGCAAATTCATGTCTGGGTCTAAGGTTGTGCTTTCATGAATGGGTCATGGTCACCGATTGTGCAGCTACCCCTAACTCAACAAGATTCAGTTCTCTCTTGAGTGAGGCCATGTCATGCAAATGGAAGCTAGAGAAGGCACATTAGGCATGCCAGTCAGCTGACTTGGCTATGTCCTGAACTGAGACATAATGTACAAAACCAGACTCACAGAAGTTGCTTATATTTCATGAGATGAAATCTTCAATAGTGCATCTGATCATGTGAGAGATCAAAGTACACTGATTTAATAACTCTTTCACCAGACATTGCTTCTGGGGTTATGTCTTGCATTCACACCTTCATTGGTAGGAACAGTCTTTCACAGTTTATGAGGATAATGTCCATGCATCTTTGGTAACATCTGAGGATACACACAGGGTCCTGCAGCTTTGCTTCTCTCAAGGAGAGGGAGCAAATAGTTATTGTTGGTTGACTAGTGACAGCAACCTGTTCTTAGGAAGGAAACCAGTTTGTGTCATTAGAATGACTGAACCAGCAGAACAGAACTACATGAGGTTTGGATCTATGGCTCACTCACTCTGCATGCTGAAGTTGGTGTTAACATAAATTGCAAATCATGAATTATAACTACTTCAGTGATGGGGAAGATGGCAGCTCAAACTTAGAGGAGTTTGGCCATATTAAAACTCAGGAGAGATTTCATTTGGGAATAGTGTTAGTGAGTGTGGTCTGCACATGTCACAAGTGGACCACAAGCTGGAGTTTGCCTTGTTGCAGCCAAAATCATCTCTTTCATGAAGTCTGAACATGCCTGAGATCATGGAACAGTATCCCTTGATTGTGATAGGGGCTAAATTCTTGTCTTCAAAGAGAAAGAAGTTTGCCACCACAGAATGGGTACTGAGAGTGGTGTTACGTCACTGATGTGACAGCAGTCACTGGCAACATATGCTTTCCCCATATATGTCCTCAAAGTGGAGGATCTTCTGATGTTGTGATCCTCTCCATCACTGAAGCTATGAACTTCTTTCTGATCAGATCATTGCCGAAGGAGCCAGGAGTAAAGAAGGACTTTCTCGGACATGGATGGAATTATGGTAATCTTGAACACTGGAGCCGAGTGGAGGTTCCTACGACTCGTCTGGAAATGTCTCTTGCTAACTTGAGTAGATTTTTTATCCAGGATGTTTCATCCTAGTGGGGCAATCAGAGATACTGCAGTCTGTGCCCCTCATTTCTTCATATTTTAAAACTGATGCAAGAAAGGTGTATGCCCACATTACTTCCCAGCTGATTAAAAGAGCATGTATGGCCCATGGTTCTGGGTTTGAGGAAAATATGATAATGTCAAGCATCTCACCTCCCCCATCTCAATTCGACACCCTAACAAAAGTCGAGAAGAGAAGGGAGGGATCTTTAGCATCCTTTTTGATTAGATGAAAAAATCATCAGATGTGTGAAGTCAAGTAGGGTGAAGTCAACTCAGCTTTGCTGACTAGCTCTGACATGGTGTTAAAGTCTTGTCTGTGTACTTTATCAGCATCTAGACAAAGTATGTATGGATAAAAAATCTCTGTATATGACTTTCTACCAGTAGAGTGAGAAAGCTGCAGGTAACTGTCTCACCATGAAGGAGTTTTTTTGCGATATTGGGACCATGAATGCTCCAAGTTAAGCTCGGAAATTTTTGCAATATTTAACAATTGTGTCAAGATTCTGAATGACAAACTCTGGTCATCATCACTGACATCCACTTAAGGTACTGGCCTTGTAGATAAAATTTAATAATTGTGATGGAGATCATTCTGATGGACACAAAATCCAACAGATTTCCTCTATCATTGCCGTAAACTAAATTCCATCCTTTCCATTCTCCTATTGGAATGTTCTGGCATCTGTTTCATTCCCTTCATCAATGTGAGGATTGTCTTCCTGTACACCTCGAGCCCAGGGATACAACTTTCTATATGAAAACGATGATAAATTATCAATGGCATGCATTATTATCTTGCTGTTTAGATATGCCATCAGTGGTGGTTGCATTATGAAATGCCAATCCAGCATGGCTGGGTTGGCCGAGTCATATGGCTCTGCATATAATGCAGGCTACTATAAATTTCATAGGACTGGTAGGCCAAGTCAACTGGCCTTCTGGCTGGCTAGTTATGCAGTATATCTGGGCAGCCAGCTCACCAGTTGGAGATAACAGACCGCTGACCACTGTAAATGTACCTAGCATGTTTGTATGGCTGGACCAGTTGGTTGGCAGTCAGAACCGCATCCTGGAGACAGTATATGCGTTGCAGTCTGGCCAGCTTGTGTGGTATGGTTGGTACAGCTGTCTGGTTATGCAGTCTGTCTGGATGTGGGTTCGCTAGTCAGCGACAACACCCTCCTGACCACTGCAGTCGTAAATAGTTCATTCATATGGCTGGACAGAATGGCTGGCAGTCAGAACAGTATACCAAAGAAAATAAAAGATGGATGATGAAACTGAAGTATAAAATTAAATAGATTCTATAGAGAACATCTTTACTGCATGAAAGCAAAAGCGAAAACTGGTAAATATGGGAATAATGGTAACAACCTAACAGGTAGAGACGAGGAGTTAAGCTGTTAGAGTTGCTTCCCTTTATCTACATAATATATATATATATATATATATATATATATATATATATATATATATATATATATATATACACACACACACACACACACACACAAAATCTTTTACATCTTTCTTGGGGGGGGGGTGAATGGATTTGTAGGTATCAGAGAAAGTTATCCTAAGTAATGTGATCAGGAAAATATTTTATGGAGAAACATCAATACACATTAAATCAAAATATATTTCAACATGGTCTGATAGTTGACCCCTTCAAAAAGAATACACTCTCCCTCATTATAATGCATCACTTTATAATGTGATTCAGGATATAATGCAGTACTACTACAGACTCCAAGACCAAAATTAAACCACTGTATTTGAACTGGTTCAACAAATATATGACAATATGGGCTGAAACAAAGTAATATTAAGCTTTGTGTAAGATCTTTATTTCTTGTGTCAATTATTTGACAAAATGCAATAATTCTCACTATAACATGGTTCAGTACAAAGTTCTTACTATACTGCAGTTCAGTTTATAATGCTGTTCTCACTATACCGTGGTTTCATATATAACATGGTTAGCGGTTATGGATCCAAATACTGTGTTACAACAATGGACAGCTGTACAATAATTACAAACCTTAACAACACTGAATTTCAATTATTTTGAGCTGGCAAATCAATGTAGATTAGAATTAGAAGTATAATGTACAGAAGATGTCTGCAGTTGACTGTAGATATGGACATATTGGTACAAATCAGTCATTTTAGCAAGCTATTGTGGGTATTGTTGGTAATTTTCTGCAATGCAAAGTGCATAAAACTGGTACAATGTTATATTTTTACTACATTATCATGCCTCTGAATAAATTAAACTTTTGTAAAGGAGAACCTAATACTGATAACAACCGTAACACCCTGCAGAATTACCCACAATGACTTACAAAAGTGGTAGATTTAAACTGGAATTTTCTACTGTCATCTTTTACAAACTACACTACAATACCACAGACACAGACTCATCAAATAAACTGTTTCTGGTCTTAACCCATAGACTTAAGAAAAATACTTCTCACTGAAAGTGAACTAGTCTTCTGGTCATCAAGCAAATGAAGATGGGATGAAGTCTTCTAATACATGATCTAAACTTTCCCGATGTGAGACAGGAGTTAAATTCCTCTGAATCAGGTTCGAGATTATAATGGACAAAAATACAAAATACTAGTATTAAATTGGGTATCGATTTGAAACATTAGAAAGATTTAAAAGTGCACAAAATAAACAGAATCTTGTGATAATTATGGTCCAATTGCCAATTTGCATAAAATAAAACTTTCCTGAACCAGGCTCAGTTAAGACTACAAATTTTGGGCACTTTATAGAGGTATAAAGCTTAAGGTTTAATTGCTATTAGACAGGACAAACTGGGAACAATATATGAGGCAATGTGCCGAGAAAGCTAGTCTAGAGACAGACCAGTTCAAGAAAGTTTCACTGTATTCAGAACTTCATTTGGAATGGTATTGAATTGATCCCCATCCTACCACTTGAATGGTGATCTACAGGCACCAAGTTAACTACACCCTATACCTACCATCTATACTCTCATGCAATCCAGAGCCCAATTGCAATCAATATAGACACTAATCTGCCATCATATAATGTGCCAGCAGATCAAGGTCTATGTTATTTGTTCTAATGATTTCTCCTAACTGAACAGAGCTAAATATGCAGGCACATTATGTGATGGCAGATCTGGGTCTGTTCAGTTTGCAGTGGACATGACTTATGAGTATATACGGTACTATTTACTGATGTGTACTCAAAAACATATCACGGTTTTCTTTAGAAACTATTAGTGATAAAGCTGTGTGTACTGCAGTAACAAAAATTCTACAGAATTCTGTCTCACCTGTTACTCTGTTGCAAAATCCATCCAACTTGCAAAATCACAAGAGCAAGAAAATTGATTACTGTGATATACTTTTGCCCAGCATGATAAAAATACCTCAAGATAAATGCATCAATTAATTTTCATAACTGTACATGCAACAGTGTAAGAGAAACTGAACTGAATGCAAAAACCAAATGTAGTCACTGGAATGAAAAATAGGTCACTGTGACCTTTTGCCTGGGATGACCAGTAGCCCCTAGGATGAATACAGTATCAAGTCACATGACTATGCATACAACAGTGCTTGGAGAAAGTGAGCTAAATGCAAGAAAAAAAACATGATCACTTGAGAGTGCAAAGTAGACCACCAGCACCTACTTTTGCTCACTATACCCATTAAGTTTAATGACTTTAGACACAATGGCTGAATTAAATGCAAAATGGTCATGAAATTGCGGAGTATGAAAAGTGGGTCACTATGACCTACTTATGCCAATGGTGACTATAATGTTTCATGACTGAAAATACAATGGTGTCAGATTAACCGAGCTAAATGCGAAACTTAAAGCTTATGCTTTCGACAATAACACAACAACGCTGTCAGAAAAGTGATCCCGGTCTTGCCAGTGCTTTGCAGACAAAAATTTGATGACAAGATGAACTGTAACAATCTGTCTCTATACTGTAATTTAATATGACTCTATACCGTATTCAATTTAATATGTACACTGTGCACTTTAAAAATCATTATTTGTGCAAACAGCCTGAGGTTAAAGGTCATCATAGCAAGTGCACTCAGATGAAAGTAAATGCACACAGATGATATTATGAACAATATCCTGATCATGTGTATGTACATACTAGAAAGAATTAGTTCCATATGTCTATATTGAAAACTCTCCACATTGGTGATACATTGTGTATCCAGAAATGTTCACAATCGATAAAGACTTCTTTAACCAATTAAGTTAAATGGCAATGTACCATCAGACAAGCATTCTTTTAAGTTTAAAGATCGCAATGTTTTATACAAGTTTAATCAGTATCCTCACTCCTACGAGGCATGCCTGGATCAAGAAATGTACACTCAGTAAGGGAAATTCTTATGGCAAGTTCTGATAAAAGATGAGAACTTATTAAGGCATGTGTAGATATTATGTCAAATACGGTATATTTTAATGTGAAAAAAAAGCCAAGGTTTCAAATCATCCTGGACCAAAGCCAAAGAAACTTCACCATCCTGGTACAGTTACATAACAAGTCACATGTAACAGTTGTGAGACTTGTCAGCTATGCACAAGAAACTTTGATATGCAGTGAGTGACTGACAGTTGTTGTCATGTAGATGGCATATGGCAATTCATCAGTTTCTTTGACTGCATGGAATTTTTTGTGCCCCAAACTTAACTTGTCAGCTCTTCATTGATTCCATGCTGAATTTAGTTCTGAGAATTTTCACAGCAATCTCCAAAGGTGAAATATGTGCTCTGCAAGGGGAAATGCATCATTTCATTCAAATATGGGTAGTTTGGTTCTGAAAAGAGACGTTAGAAATAAATGACTGGTGTTTTGAACACAGAAGTAAAGTCAACTTAAACTTAAAAACAAAAAAATATTGCACAAATTTCTTTTCATTTATTTTGTAACAAGATTAAGGAAAAAATGATAACAAAGAAGATTTGCTTTCTTCAATATACTAGGGTAGAAGAACTAGCAAACATTTTACCCTTTGACCTCTGTGAACCTATCTATTACATCCCTGTAAAATTTATGTGTGACCAATCAGGAATAATTGCGGCATGTGGCATGTTCCTGTTTTTTTATCATAACATTGGTTGCTGTCTTGAGAAAATGCAATTTGCATTTTTTAAATAATTCACATTTCTTCATGTAGCGAGGGGGGGGGGGGAATTGTGTGGTACTTTGCTACTAATGAAAACTGTTCTGTGGGGAAATACATGAAAATTCATTCCAAAGGACTGTTTAGATGCTAGCAACTTAAATGTTTCAGCTATACAACCAAAATTAAATCATCTAATAATAATACCTATATGGTCTTTTTGGTGGTATTCCACAAATGTCATGTACTTCTGACAGAGTGACAAGTGTAAAGTGAAGTTGTTTCCATTTGCAACGTACAAATTGGAGAGAATGTTAGCACACCCCTATGTTACTTTCATGTACTGTGGCTGAAATTTCTTTCAATACTGTCCTTGTGGAAACTGTACATGGTCTAAGCACACAACTGACCAAAATGGCTGCCCCCATATGCTAAAGAAATTGGACTGAACTAGTCACGAAGTAAGGTAACTTTATCAGTCATTAAAACAGGCAAAACAAATTTTACCACAGTATGCAATACCAGATTCTGAAAATGCAATGGAAAAAAATATATAAAAAGTAAAAACAAAAATGTTATGGGCTCATCGTTTTACAATTTACCTTTGAAATCCAGGAAGTGATAATGACCATGGGGAACTAGCACTTGTTTGAAAGGTCCATATCTAAAGCAAGGCCAACCCTATAACTCAAATTACATTCATCATACACAAAAATCAAGGGAATTACAAGTTCTTTAACAATGCCTAACATATACAAGATCTCTTTACAACTGCCAGGATAACCAGTGAGGACAACCTGGGAATTCTGTTTTATTTAAAAATTAAACACTATGCAAAATAGGTACCAGCAGACCACCATCAATGAGACCATCAAAAAGCAACTCACATATGGTTCTTACTGTGATCTAGCAAGACCTCTGAAGTATCCAGAGCAACATTCCTGAGGATGTGGAGCAACTCCACAGAAATAGCAATGAACATGGACATAGCATGCCTCGATATTTTCAAAACTGTCTTCATTAAGTGCTGCTGCATCACTGGAGATGAAATTTCTTCTTTCAAATGACTGAATGTGGCAGCCAAAAAAAAAGATTGGCTTGCAAAGCTATAGTTACATGAGTACAAGCCTTAATCCACAGTGCCACCAGAGTTCTGACCTGGTAGCCCAAGTCCCCACTAAACTCCCCACCAGAAATACACCAGTATACAAGGGAGGGGATTTAAAGATGGACTGAGCATGCAAAAACAAATCTGGGTGTATGCTGCCCTGGACAGTCCCTCCAAACAAGAGGGGTTTTCTTGTCCTCTGAGATCAAAGGCTTTGGACACAAGTCTGGTGGAGAAGGTACTAAACATCACTAACCACCAAACTGAACATTTGTTCCTTCTCAAATGCCTTAACAGGTGAGAAGAGGTAAGGATCTGAAGGGAGGAGTGACTTGTACAGCCGGGTCCTCATAAAACCTGACAACAGCCACCAATTCAAAGAGGACATCACCATCCTCCATTTACTTTTTTGGAGGAGGCAGAGCTTCTCATTCCAATGTCTCTGTTGAGCTCCTTCCTTTGGGAAGGGAGATCTGGGAAAAAGGGGTATTCTTGTCCCTCAACTTATGGGGATTAATTGGACTGCCATTACTAATTAGGAGGATGAGAATATCTCAACCTTTTCAGATCATCTAGGCCAATGAACTGGTTTTATCCATTAATTTACATTATAAAGTGTGACTTCAAATATCATTTATCCAGCCTGTGCCCTGGAGGAAGTTGCACATGACTGATCTAGGACAGTGGACCAGCCACAGCCTCCTCTTTGGTCAGATCCACTTGGGATGCATAACATTCATAATCAAGTTAAGTATTGCAACTTCATCTGTCCCCAAAATATGGAAAACAGCAAAAGTAACTCCTATTCACAAATCTGGTTCTAAGGATGAAGCTGATAACTACCAACCAATCTCAATACTACCAAACTTGTCAAAATTGATTGAAAACCATGTCTATGACTCATTCACATCATATTTAACCAAACACTCGCTGTTACACCCTAATCAATCAGGCTTTAGACAGAAACATTCATGTGAGACTGCCTTGATCTCCCTAACTGATAAATGGTTTCAAGCACTTGACCAAGGTAGAATAATAGAATCTGTATTTGTAGATTTCAGGAAAGCTTTTGACATGGTGGATCATGAAATCCTTTTGAAGAAACTGAAAATCTACCAATGTGATGAAAGCACAGTTAGATGGTTTACTTCATACTTAAGTGAGAGAATACACCATATTTATATAAATAATGTTCTGTCTGAACCAGGAACAATTAGATATGGAGTACCACAAGGCTCAATTCTAGGTCCATTACTATTTATTTTATTTATTAATGACCTACCACTTTTACTAAGGGACTCAGTATCATCTACAGATCTCTATGCAGATGACACAACATTGTCAGCATCCAAAACACAAAGCATGAACTTGAAATTTCTTTACAGAATGCCTTAAACAAACTGGACAACTGGTGCACATGCAATGGCATGGTGGTAAATACTGGTAAAACTAAAGTATTACTTATCTCAACATGGCAAAAAAGGACAAATCTTGATAGCGATGAACTATGTCTGACATGGAAGGATAGAAATTTGCAAATGATTTGTCATGATAGACTACTTGGTATTTTGGTATATAATAACCTATCATGGACTGAACATATCAAACGCATCAGTAAAAAAGTCAATTCAAGTTTATGGCTTCTCAGTAGGATAAGACATTTTCTCACTAAAAGGCACAGAAAACTATTTTATAACAGTTACATACAACCCTATTTAGACTACTCTAATACAGTATGAGGCAATTCAAATGATAAAAACATAGCAAAGCTGGCACATCTTCAAAAAAGAGCATTTGGGCTAATATCAATCCAGAAAGAAAGCAAGAAAAATTTGGATGGTAAGTTAAAAATATTACCTATTAAAGACCGAATCCGTTTGAGAAAAGCCAAATTAATGTACAGGATATCCAATAATAGTGCTCCTGAATATTTACAATCACTATTCCAGTATAGGCTACCTGGCAATACTTTCCACCTGCAATCCATGTCTGCCAAACAGTATAAAATTCCCAAACCAAATAAGGAATTATTTTAAAAAAGTTTCCATACTCTGGAACTTTGCTCTGGAACAGTATTCCAGTTGAGATTAAAAATGCCCACTCTATTTCCTTCTTCCAAACCCAATATATCCAGTGGCTTCAGAGATGCAGCTAAAGTAAATAAATTCCTTTGCATGAGGGCCTCAAGGTTGATTAGTTCTTAGCCAATTGTGTTACCTTCTTTAAAAATAGTCATTATTATAATAGATTAAGCAGGCTTCAGTCCTGCAAAATCCAATCAGCTTTTGAGGCAAAGGTATGGACATCCATGACACCATGAAGGGGAAGGCAGATTTGCTTCCCCACATCCTGTAGCACGTGTAAGGGAACATAGGAAAGGGGGAGATTCTGATCCAATCACCATCCCTAGTCAGAAAAAGACATTGCAAACTGCTATCCCCACTGGGATGGATCAGTGGCATAGAGACAGTATGGGTATCTATCCAATCTGTGTCTCCAAACTTATGACCAGTGAACAGTGCTGGAATGCTGGAAGACAGGTGGCCTGTGCTGTAATACCAGTGACATGTTATTGGTCAAGGACTGGTGGCGATGACAATCTGATGGATAAACTACAATCAGACAATCCATAACAAGATTACTGCGTTTCCTTCAAAGGGAGGCATGATCTGCTCTCTGGGCTGCTGACCCTGACAGAGTACTGCAACTCTTCGAAGTCATCACATCTCTCTACTTCTCTTGAGACAGATCCTATACTCTCCTGGGTCAGAAGAGTCATATTTTGAGTCCAGCTGGACTTGAAAAAAAACTGTCTCTCTGGGGTAACTTTTCCTCTATGCAAGAGGAAAATACCATACACTGATGGAATTGTGGAGATTAAGATCCCATACCCTCCTGGGTTTGAGGAATATAGGGGGCAGAAGGGGGTTTCTTCATCCCTTTATAAGTGTGCCAACTCTCTGCAAGGTAAAAAACATTGTGTGGCCACAGAGAACAATCTGTTCATATACATTTGGTGCAAGACAAACATGTGGGGTGAGTACCCCATAGGGCCTTCTTGTGCCCAAATTTCCCCACATTCTGCAACATTCCTGAAAAGAAGATATGTACTGCTGAAGCAAGTACTCTCTGAAAGGAAAAATATACAAGTATTAGTACAAAATGTACTGCCAAAGCAGTGCTACAAAACTATTTCAATGCAAGAAGCAAGTGTTAAGCAAATGCTTATTAATTATTCAATTTCCACAACTGATGAACAGAAGGAAGTTAAGATTCTGGGCCTGGGCCTACAGATGGGTACAATTACTTACCCAAGGCAAGTATAAAACAGAGTACTGCTGAAACAGGCACTAAAATAAAATTCCAGATTAACTGATTGTATTATGAACTTCTTGTGAAAGTAACTAAACATTCCTGAAAATGTTTCAAAAGCAGAAATCCTTATGATGAACTTTATTCTTATGGACAGATATGCATTGGAGGAAGAAACAGTATCTTATTCTTAAAGGACAATACTCAGTAAATGCTACCTTAAAGACACTTCTAAGCTGTGCAAGATATGTTTGACAAACATCTTCCATATTGTGAATGTTTATATCAGCATTGGATAGAGCATGATATAGAATCATCAGCTGCAGACAATCCTACCAATTCATAATGAAGTTGCAACATAAAAGCCAGAAAAATTCTAGCATTTATGACAATTCTGTACTGATAAGAATGCAAATTTAAAAAAAAAAATGGAATGATTTTTGGAGGCTTTATAACCCAACTCACAGTGGTACATATGATGACGACTTTTATATGCAGGCCATGTTCCATAAACAAAGTCTTTTAGACAGTCTTCTAGATCAATTGTATGAGGAAAGTACCACTCTGAATCATTACAATTCAAAAAGGTTGAAAAGAACTGTGGTGAAATAAAGAATAGAACATCGCCTGGAATAGACAACATTCCCAATGAAGTATTACAAAATCCAGATGTGTTTAAAGTCATACGGTATTTTATTCCATCAATCTGTAGAAGGGCAATTTTATTCCCTATAATGAAGGAAGTATACAAGAGTCTCTTTGATATGATAAGCTCTCTGAATAAGAAATTTTTATGTTTGGAGCAAACTGAAAAAAATAATGTTGAGATTTTATCCTGAAAAAACTGCAAAAGAGACAAAACTCTACATGAAATAATAAAAAAGCTTTTACATATATGTGAATATTTCATTATTCATCGAATTGACAGTGTATTAACCATATTATTGTTTGCTGATCTTTAGTTTAATTAGACTGAAGAGTAAATGGTCATATCGCTGACAAGGTAAAATTGTTTTTTATCTAAAAATAATGTTTGATTCTTGGATGTACATGTTATTATCATAAAAATCTTGCATATTACTTTGTACAAATTTGAAAACCCTTCATGCCATGATGCTTTCCAAATATGGCCAAATTCTCTCTGCTGAGTGGTTTCTGAGAAGAATTCATTTAAAGGTTTTTCTGTTTTAGCACTGGGGGCCATATCTGATGGCAGATTGGTATGATTTGTGTAAATCTAATGCTCTTCATCTCAAGACGATTTCTGTCGAATTTGGCCATATTCAGTTGAGCAGTTTTTTTAAACAGTTTCTTCATTTAATGATATATACTTAGGCAAGATTTTGTTTTATAAATCTCTCCAACCATTAAAAAGTTATGACCTGAACAAGCAAATGTTAACAAGGTGATAACATAATACACTCATGTTAAGACAAATAATTGGTCATAGTTTCACTCTTCAGTGGTGGAATAGGAAACAAGTCACAGAATTACATTTTCCCCTAACATTTCCATGACCTTTTGGCAGTGGACTAGGTTACAGTATACAATTCAATTTCAAATCATGATATATACTTATTCAAGTAAAATAAATCTCTCCAACCATAACAACTCCACAATCAAATGTGGATAAGGCCATAACACGTTTTTCTTAACACAATGTACAAGAACTAGAAAGGTGTCAGGACAAATTACATGCCCCTGCCACATACGTGTAATAAAAAAACTTTCACCTTGAAAATACAAAGGCAAACAACCCCATCACATAGTGTTCATAAGTTATCGCATTGTAGGTTGGATCCAACTGCAAATAACATGGACCATGATATGACACTGTATGATCCACTGGGAGGTCAGGGACAATGTTTGCTTTACTGATTAGTCCTAACAAGCTGCACGGACCCAGATCTATTGATACATTATATGATGGCAGATCTAGGTCTGTGCAATTTGCAATTGGATCCAACTCATACATGAGTATATACAGTTAGGCAAATTATATGGAGAAACAAATAAAGCCAAGCTTCAAATATGTTTTTAAAAAAATTCTTTCTACACATGGGATACACATGAAGACAACTATTTGCAGCCATACAACAAAAAAAGACACAAGTCTTGTAGATATACAGAGAGTGAGGTAAGTAGTCAACAAAATATATTTTACCATACTCATAGAGGCTTAATGATTATATATATATATATGTGTGTGTGTGTGTGTGTGTGTGTGTGTGTGTGTGTGTGTGTGTGTGTGTCATAATGCATATACCAAATGCACTACAATACCATAGCTGCCAACCCTGGGGTACAAAAATACTGACTGCTGATGACAAAAATACTGACTTTTAGGAACAAATACTGATTTTTAAAATATTAATGCATTAGTAACTTTTTACAACATCTATAACTATCCATAAAGTAGGACAGTACCTTCCTTAATTATTTAATGTCAAAGATGCATGTGTTGCACTCTTGCACCTTCTGAATGGGCACCCTGTTCCATTCGGGCACTCAGGCACAGGCTGTTTATATGAGCCTTTTCCACACATTTTCTTTTCTCTTTTCAATCATTATTGATTCCAATGTCCCATCGTTCACTGATGATCTGAATTCTTTGTGATTTTCTTACCAAACTGTTTTCATTTTTTCACATGAGTAATCCTTCGCAATTGTACTGTCTGGAAAACATATGCAAAATAAATCACCAGCAACACCAGTAACTGAAAGATGAATGTTCATTTCTAAAAGAAATTTAGTACACCGAATTTCGATCAAATTACATCAGTGTTATCTCTGGGTTTTTATATGTTGTAAGTTTAGGCTTAGTTGTGTATGATGAAGCGGCAAGCTGATGTTCATTAGCTTTTCCGTGCTCTTGTATTTCATGGGCGCCTCCATGCCCAATAGCAAACTCACATTACACAATTTGCAAAACATAAATTTTCTCCTTTCCTAGATATTTTCACAAATCTATACAAGAC
>JAECUM010042231.1:0-34573 GCA_016617855.1 Megalonaias nervosa
TTGCCACATTAACATGTTAAAGGAGTATATTGAAAGAGATAGCCACGTAAATCATACAATTAATTTAGTTGTACCTGTCCCACCAACTGAGGCTTTAACTGAAGAAATTCAATTGGACACCGTTGATCTTGGAGCAACAAATCTTCGGAATTCGGAAATTATGAAAGCTCTAGACCAGAAACTTTTACATTTGCAACAACAAGAAAGAAATGAACTTAAACAGTTATTATTCGAATATGAGCACTTGTTTCCGGATATTCCTACGGGGACAAACAAAATTTTTCATGACGATGAAATTGTAGATTCAAAACCTGTGAAACAACACCCATACAGGATGAACCCTCTCAAACAGGAATACTTGAAAAATGAAATTCAGTATTTGATGGAGAACGATTTCATAGAGCCCAGCAAAAGTGACTGAAGTTCACCATGCATACCTGTTCCGAAACCGGATAAAACTTTCCGTATGTGCACCGATTATAGGAAGGTAAACAGTGTGACAAAAACAGATTCATTTCCATTACCAAGAATCGATGATTGTATTGATAAAATTGGAAATGCCAAGTATGTCACCAAATTTGACCTTCTGAAAGGATTTTGGCAAATTCCACTTACGGAAAGAGCGAAATAAATTTCGGCGTTTGTGACTCCAGATGGACTCTATCAATATAAAGCAATGCCGTTTGGGATGAAGGGTTCCCTAAGTATGTTTCAACGCTTGATGAATATGATTACCTCTGGTCTAGATAATTGTGATGCTTATATTGATGATGTCATCATCTACAACGACACCTGGAAAGGACATCTAGCCACGATTCTGAAATTCTTTGACAGACTCACTGATGCTAATTTGACAATCAATTTATCTAAAAGTGAGTTCTGCCGTGCTTGTGTAACTTTTCTAGGACATATTGTGGAACATGATCAAGTTAAACCTATAGATGCAAAGGTTAAGGATATCTCTGAGTTTCCTGTGCCTGTGATTAAAAAGCAATTAATGCGATTTTTGAGTGTGGCCGGATACTATCGAAAGTTTTGTTCCAATTTTTCTAATATTGCTGAACCTCTGTCAAATTTGTTATGTAAGAGAAACAAGTTTCTCTGGACTGAAAAATGTCAGGAAGCTTTCGATAGGTTAAAAGCCATAGTCAAAAGTGCGCCGGTTCTAACAGCTCCAAATTTCAATCAGTCTTTTAAATTATCTGTGGATGCAAGTGATGTTGGGGTTGGAGCAGTATTGATTCAAGAAGACAGAAATGGTATTGATCACCCAGTGTGCTATTTCTCTAAGAAATTAAATAAGCACCAAAGAAATTACTCATCAATCGAGAAGAAATGTTTGGCTTTAATATTGGCATTACAACATTTTGAAGTTTATATTAGCTCGGCTCCTTCTCTGGTTGTTGTGTATAGTGTTCACAACCCCCTTACTTTCTTCGACAAGATGAAAAATAAAAATTAAAGATTATTAAGGTGGAGTTTGTTTTTGCAAGAGTATAATCTCAACATCAGGCACATCAACGAAAAAGACAATTTGATTGCAGATGCACTTTCCAGTGTATAGAAATATTATTTCATATACACTTTATATAATTCAAAAGAATTTTCTTATGTAATTTTGTTTACCTCATGTATAATTTACATATGGTAAAAAAAAGCTTTATTATATAAATGTTTCTTTTTTTATGGGGGTAGTGTTACATATATGTAATTAAATTGCTTGTGTGTTACTTTTAAAATTCTTTTTTTATTTTATTTTTGTTTTATTACATTTTATTGTAATGATTATTGCAGGGATTCAAAATTCTTGTTCAGTAATTCTGTTTTTCTAAGATGTAAAAAGTATTACGTTTAGTAATATTTTTAATTTACCTTTGTCCGCGGTAGTGTAATCGCTACGCGAATACGATTGGCTGTTTTCAAGGTCCTTTTCGGCCTACGTGTTAATCTGAATAAACAATGTTTTATTTTTAAATTTATTTGAGAATGATAGTCTAGTTCTTAGTTAGGGCTACGTGCATTTTGCAAAATATCAATGGGGTTGGGGCAAACGTTTAAGTAAAATGATGATATAATAATGACAGCACAAAAGTTATTTGGGGTCATATACATATTAAAGAATCACACTAAATATTTGTGTCTTTTATGTTCCAAAAGGTCAACTAATGTTTGTTGATGTTCACTGCGTCATTAAATTAACTTTAGGTTTGACCACTTGGAGGTAATACCAGGCTGATCATAAAAAAACATTTCCAAACCACTTTACTCTGCTGAAATTAATTTAGCTATAGCCTTGTGAAATAGTTGCAATTGTAATATATAGATATTTAATAGTAAGAGAACATCCCTTTTATGCTGTGTTTATACTATCTTTCTTTCGCAGCTGCTATGGAAATGACATAATGCACGGTACAAGTCAGTTCAACAAATTTCCACGTGATGTGCTTGACAATATTTGGTTTTAGGATATATCATCAGGACATCAACTTGGAAAAGTTCCGTCATCTCGAGGCTCGATTGCATGAATTATAGAGAGCCAGTATGAAGATACATTTGAATCAAAGTATTCATTATAATTTCGAGTAATCAATATCCGTAATACGCGCTATCATTTAACTAACTTCTCGAAATGGACGCTCTTGAAGTACTTGTTAAGTCATCTGGTCTATAAGTGGACTTGTTTGGAGGTGTTGAGGTTCGAAAGCGTGTATTAGGATTATTAGAATTACGAATGTGCATAATTTTGAGCACTAATTATAAAAGTCTTTGACATCGCATGATGAGGTATTTGAGATTGCACAAATGTGCGTTGTCGTGACGACATCTGCTATCTTGCAATCAGCTGGCTTGCCATGATCATAGTAAACTTCGATTTCGTGAAGTGGAGAGCTCGATAACATCAGTCACTGAGATCATCGAGTTTAAAACGATCTGCTAACTAACTGGATCGTAATAAGGTCGGGAGGTCTCAATACTTTTCAAAAGCGATGCATGGATATAAACCCAATGGAATCTATTAAGTCAGACTAATCTTGAATGCATTGTTACATATTACTTAATTTGCATTCTTACAGGATGACCGGGTGATTTCACATTCAATTATTTTCAATATTCAGCACATTCTGGTCTAAAAGAAATATGTAACTATGATACTCATTGCTGCATCTTTCTAGTTCGACTATCGGTTATAATGACTAAATTCTCAGCCGTTGCTGTGCTGCTCCTAGAGTTTGATAATGACGCATAAGTTCCTGCAAATGTCCATTATCCTAAGGTGCTTGACATACGTGGATTAAGCTTAGTAGACATGTATACTTTTACCGCCTACCAGGTACATGGTTAGATTTTTAATGTAAATGACACAGGACAATATGTTTTAAGTTTTTGTCTAGTTCTTAAGATCATGTTTTGTCGCTAAACTTACAGACGTATAGCGTAACTAAGTCAAGATCCTATGTTTAAGTTCAAAATCGCTGAATACATCCGTGCCCTTCTGCCATCCAGTATGTTTTGGAATAAAACCATCCAACTTGATTACATTCCGCTATAATTGCACAGATTTCGGTGACAGCACCACGCTAGGCTGGAAATAAAAACACCCTCTTTTTGGCTTATTTTATATGTGATATATAAGGTTTGTTTATATAGGTAAATCAATCCATGTATGTTTCATTCGTTTTAAAAAATCTTTGAAAATTTGAAAGTTTACAATACATCCAACATCTACTTGATATATTTACTTACGAGAAAATGTCCAGTAGGGTAATTTTTATATAGGTAAATAGAAACACTTTTTGAAAAAATACGCATTAATGAAGTTGTAGAAAGACGTCTTTTGAATAACATCACCTCAACAGTGTACATGGAAATTATTGTTAAAATCTTCATCCAGTGTATAAGATATAGGCAATGTACATGTATTAATTTCAAATTAACTCGTTTCACTTCACCCTGTTATATTAATCTTTTCCTTTATTACAATTCATTGCTTATATATTTTCTATGGCACCTAATTCAAATGCGCACTGTCCGGGGACAAAATAATTTATTAAGTTCATGGGAATTTATTCCGTAAGAACATTTATGCTCTTCATAGTGTTAATGGGAAGTTGTCAAAATACTTTACGAACATCCTTATTTGAAATGCAAACATCCCATGGAAGTTGTTTTAAAAGTCTGTTAATATACAAACGCTATGCTAAATTGTCTTCATTACCTTAATATGATTACATACGTTGTACATCTATTAACATTTCAAGCAAAACAACATTATTCGCTACCTTGCAAGATTAGGCATGCGTAGGAAGGATGATAAAAATCCCAATTAAATGAAACGTTTCACTAACCGCAGCTAACAAGCAATTAACCACCAATAAGAAAATCAGAAATCATAAGTGACTTGAGCAGTGGTTTTAAAAGTACTAATAATTATGACTTCAGTTCGACATACATTTTGCCAAAAAACAAGTTTGTGTCAACAAACAGGATAACCTAGCTGCAATTTGTTTCTTAGCAATTACTATCGTCATAACTGAACTAGTTAAAAGAACTAAGTAAAATGTCAGTTACATCACCTTCCCTTCTTAATGATGTTTATTATTATATTGGTTGCAATCCACAGGAAGCTGTTCAAACAGCGTACCTGAGTGTACGCAATACGCACAGAAATGTAATATTATTAAGATAATATTAAAATACAGCACACTTACGCATCTTTGGAACATAGTGCTGTATGCTATAGGCAGCATGTGCAAAGTCAGCTTGATGACATATCAGGAAAGACTAGGTGTGGGAGATTGACAAATACTGATCTAAATGCTGAAAGGTACAGTCAAAGCACAGTATACGCAAGAAAACCAAGATAGTTATTTTACCAATGACAAAATAGCTATAACAATATCCTAGTTATTCATGCATTTATTATATAAAAACAACATCAGACAATGTTTACAAGGATTTTGTTATAAATGATGTACTGACAAAATGACTGAATGAATGAATTTGTGAATTATAATCGTTGTATACAAATGAATAAATTGTTAAGTCAATGGTGTTGTCCCCAAATTAGTCGCAGGACAAGAAAAACCAAAAGCAATGGTATCATACCAGTAGTACCCTGGCTCTAGAAACCTTAAATAATCTAATAATCTGTATTAATATCAGGCAAGTAATGCCATAACACAGTGTTCACGGTCCTCTTTATAGGACGTATCTTCAATATTGTTATAAGTATTGATCATTTAATAGCATGAATCACTTTCTGACTGTATGTTTTTCTGACTGACTGCATACTGTGGATTTTCTAAACCATACAGCCCTTTTGTTAGGTGATTTTGATAATTGTATTATTTGTATAACCAATTTAGCCTGAATCATGAATACAAGTTATCAGTTTAAGTTTATTTATGTTATACATTGTAAATATCCACTTTCATCGCATTCACCAGTTTGCATTCGAACATGGCAAATAATTTTTCACGCTACCAGCAACGAACATTCTCACGGGCCTACGCATAAATAGCGTTTCTGACAATCAGATTATTCCCTCTATATTTCCTTATCTAATTCTCGCCGAATTCCACACATCTTAACTTTTAGAACAAGATACACCCACATAAAAATGTCCATTGTCACGCGTTCCGTCTCAATCTCGTTTAAAGGTAAAACATGTTAAAAATATACCAGGCTGAGCACTGAGGAAAAGTGAATTATACTGCCAGTATTGGAGTCCCCACACTCTCATTAAATATCATACTTTTTATTCACAAATCAGTTATCTCAAATTGCATCACATTCGCTCCTTAGTCACTTTAAAATGAACCTTATTTACAAACCAGTTCTTTAGAAATTCTGACACTCGTCGATCCTCACTAATAGCAGGTGTACACAGAACACGCTCACACAATGGGTAGTCCTCTAAAGTGGCCATGAAAAAGAGCCAGAATCAACCAGTAAATAAATGATACTGGAACAGGAAGTGGGCTGACTTGATGTGCAGCCATGTATGAAGGTTTGTAGGTACATTAAATCATCCATAACAAGCAACACAATGATGCTGATGTAAGAAGTGCGCAGACTGGATTTGCAGTCCTGTCTGTGGAATTTTACCTAAATAGCATAAGAAATAAGGAACACAGAAATAATTCTCGTCAAGGAAGTACCCATACCGAATGTTTGAAGGCCTCTATTAAAGCAGAGTTAGTCTGCAAAAGTAATTAATTGTTGCTGGTATATGTGTCCGATATGTACATGCTGGTACATGTGTCTGATATGTAAGCTTTTAATTCGAGAGAATCGTAAATGAAAAGTAATTAAAGGATGATGGTCTAAGAAGGAGGCAGAAGGAATTTGTAATCCTGCATAGAAGTTTGTCTAATCAGTAATAATAAAGTAGCCATATGATTCCAGTATCATTCCGGGTGTTCTATCCGTTACTTACAGAGAGGCCAACAGACCTCTCATAACTCAGTCTGCTGAAAGCGGTAAATTTTGAGTTGAATTCATAATCCTTTAGGATATAGTCACGTCAGATTGATTCATCCATTTAAGATATCTTCAAAACACAAAGTGATATTCCCGTCTATTATATCACAATAGAAAACACAGTGTGTTTCAGTTATTTCGTCCGGGCTACGGTCATGCTACCAACGTCAATTACAAGAAAGTGATCTGATGAAGGTAACAAATCTCAAGCTCATCAAACCTATGTCAAGACGTAAACAAAATATCATTCTGCAATATATACAATTTATCTTTCATCAACGAGGTGTTGGCAATGTTTTTCTGAAGTACTATCGTCGCTCAGGGATTACATTTTGAATATTTCCAAATACATAAATCGGTCTGTAACATAACAATGTAAACTGCATATCTTTGCTTGTAATAGTAGTATTGATTATTGATATAATATATAATCAGAAAACCTTTGACGAAACCGTATACAGTTGTTTCAGAATTCCTCGACCAATGCCGAAACGAGACTCCTAATTTATTTTCTTCTGAGTGAAGCATATTCCCCCTTAAGTGAGGAATCATTGTTAAAACGACAAGTAAGTGCTTAACCTTTTGTACGCCGGTGCTTCCCTCTACCGCTACAATACTATAGAAACAGTGTCCATCCTCCAACAAACAAGAACATATCATTTCTAACTGGACTACCTTTTCTTTGAAGTATTTCTTATAATATACAATATTTTTCATTTTGACTATTAACAATTTTGCAAAGAATTCAAAAGCTAAAAAGGCAAGAATAAAACCGGAGTTTTTAGTTTGTAAAATCTTCTTGTATTTGCTAGTAAATAATAATACTTTGAGTGCTCTATATCCAGCTTAAACAAAACCTTACCTTTACAATGCACGTGCATATGATTTATGCGCTTGAACGCTAAGATTATATTTACGAATCATTCATGGTGGTAATATTTATAATTATTCCGATATTATATCGCTTAAAGTTATAGTAACAAAGATTAACCAGAGAGGGATCTCAGTAAAGTAGTTGAAATGACATAATTCAGCAATATATTTTTAAAACCTGATTCCTTGCTGAGTTATATATATATAGTGTTTGATTTTGTTGATAGTATCATAACCATGTAATGACAGGAAGATATTTTTAAATTGTTGTTGACATTAAAAAGCGCAACTAATCTGAAAGACATAATCGACACGAGCATAAACTGTTTGAGTTTTAGTCCAGTTGCCACCTGCTCTCTAAAGACTTCTTGGAAAAAGGTATTCAAATGTACAATAAACTGGTAATTATAAGCCACCTCGTCTTTTACGGCTTTCTGCAACAAATGCCCTATAATTTCTCCAAACTTGTAATGCTCTATGATTTTTCTAAATCACGTGTACTGTTGGTCAAGGTATTGTTGCAGATGTTCTATAGAGAGTCACAGAAAATATAAATTTTAATCACATGATCTCAGTAACTCATGTAATCTCCTTTACGCGCTATTTGTTTCCACTTATTGCAATTCAAGTATGTGGCTACCTAACTGCGCCAAGCAGTCAACACATGTTTGCCATGCTCGAATATACGTATTCTAAGTTTGGAAACGCGATTGCGAGTATGTCAATTATAACAATGAAGCTTCCTTCAAAATGATCACGTGTTGGAGACCATAGGAAGGCAACTTCAGTGTCGAACTCTGAAATCAAAAGGACAACCAATCCTTTACAGATGTATGGTGATGTACGAAAGCAAATTCCGGTGGTGCTGTAGCGGAAGGGAAGGTAGAAAAATAATTGTATGCATATAATGCTTCCAAGTCATCACAGAACCAGAGGTATCGAATCAATGAAGTTTTAATGTTCCTGTACGTCCTGTGCAGGCAAATCTGCATCCGACATAATGATAGCATTCCAAGAGGGGAATGAGGATTTTGCAAGCATGATAAACTGATTATTGACAGGCATATGTATGTTTGATGAAGCTATAAAGGATCCCATGCCTGCTCGTAAGCAATAGAGAGATAGAAGATGCTTGAATAAGACAAACGGGAGAGGAAGAGAATGTATTATATAAGAACATCAACTTTATTGCCTAGCCGTATGTGTATGAGGCACTTTTTATACAATGGGAAGTATGTCAAGAACATAAGAATTCTTAAAACATTATTATTATTACATCATCACCTCTAATTCTAAAATGTATTCTTTGGATACATATATATTTAGCAAGAATTCTCATTCATTGTTTCTGGTGGACCAGAGTGCCCGAGTGGGTGTAAAACGATCTCCGTTACAGATCACTACCATCTCAGCTCTGTCTGCTTAGGATTGAGACTCGGGCTCGGCCAGTGCTGGTACGTGAGAAAGCTTGCAAGTAACTTCACTAGCATCTTTGGTTCTTTACGGGACTTCCACGTGTTTGTCCTCCTTCTGTTATTCTGGTCGCCATGTATGGCCTATATTGTGCTTTCAACTAAATATCTAGACCAAAATGGAAACATATCATACTTTATACGTGATGGCCATACTAACGTGTATAAGGGCATATATATATATATATATATATATATATATATATATATATATATATATATATATATATATATATATATATATATATATATATATATATATATACCACATGCATTAAAAACAAAATGGCCTTTGAAGTGTTGGTATAAAGCAACACGATATAACAATAGTATTGGTATATCAAATTGTGATTTGCCCATGGCGTATGAATACGCATAAGGATCATGTTTTTATAGCTTTATACTCTCTAAATATGGATATGAATTACTTTTAATATTACATTTAAGAAAGAGAAAATAACAAGAAAATGATTTTCATGTAAAATATTTTATAGAAACTAACATTTTTATAAACAAAAATCAACCATACTCAATCCAGGAAATAAATATTATTGAGCTCCACCCTGTGTCGTCTGCTGTCATCTCTGTCAACACTGCTGCTTTTAGTCTCTCCCTCTTGCAAAACTCAAACACTGTAACACTGTGGAAAAGGAAACAATGACATCAGATAAGGAGCAACATGATGAAGCAACATTTAATCTACTAAACTGTGAGTTAATTGAAGAGTTTGATAGAGACATGGCTGAGTCATTTTAAATGAAAATGATCATTATGTCCCCAAATGTGAGTTTGTTAGGAAAGACAGATTTGTACGCCATGAACCTGATCATATACTGAAATTTATAGAAAGTAAGCAGAATGCAAACACTTTAAAAAAGACATTTTTTCATGTAAGGCTAGTGACAGCATTCTTGCAGTCAAAAAATGAAATCAGAAATTTACGTGAAATACACCCATCTGAATTGGATCATCACCTGGCTGCTTTTATACTCAGTGTTAGGAATAAAGATGGATCTGAGTTTGAACCGAACAGCTTAAGAAGCATCATCAGCTCCACTGATCGCCATCTTAAAATCAAGAAATATGCAAGTTCAATCATGAGAGGAAATGACACAAATTTTGCATTAACAAGGGAAGCTCTTCGTGCTAAGCAAAAAAATTTAAAATCTAAAGGAAAAGGAAATAAACCGAATCTGAGTCAACCGATCACAGACGAAGAAATAAATGTCTTGTATAGCAAAAAACTAATTGGGATGGAAACACCGGAAGCCATTGTTAACACATTGTGGTTTAACAACTCTGTGCATTTTGGTTTGAGGGGAGTGGCTGAATATTACAATCTGAAATGGGGGGGGGGAATGTTACACTAAAGAAAGATGTGAATGGCATGGAGTATCTTGAACTCAATGAAAGGCAGACAAAAACAAGAACAGGAGACAATGTCAAGAACATCAGGGATATTAATCATACGATGTATGAAAATAAAAACAAGAAAGAGAGAGGTCCACTTGCTGTGTAAAAACGGTATGCAGAGCTAAGACCAGCAGACTTTTGTCAGCCTGAAAATAATTGCTATATTGCACCCAACACTATGCCAGTCTCAGTGACAAACCCAAAATGGTTTAGGAAAAAAATCGTTGGAATTAATAAACTTGGATGCATCATGAAAAAAATGAAAGAAAAAGCAAATATTACAGAAAGAAAGAAATTAACAACACAAGCAGCCGATAGCACCTAATTCAGAAATTAAGAGACAAAAACATCCCCCAACTGATAATTTTACGAATTTCAGGCCACAGAAATGTACAGTCTATAAACAGATACTCAAACATTAGTGACAAACAACAACAGACTTACTCCAATTACCTGAGCAACACCGCACAACCAAGTAATGATGCTGTCATCCCCCACCCACACAACAAAGAAATTTCAAACTGCACAGCAACAGACTGTAGTATATCAAGTTCCCAAACGTGTAATATTCAACAGAATCAGATCATCAGCAACCCATTCTATGGCTCAAACATCACAGTACAAAATATGTTTGTCATGAACCTCCCGCAAAACGTGAACGAGATCCCTAACTGGGTCAACTTCTTGCAACAGGGGACTTCTCAGACAGGGCCCACACAGCGGAAACGTAGGAGAATTATTGAAAGTGACACTGACAGTCAATAGGAATAGGGAAATATGGACAGAAACGATATCGACGAAATGTAGTTAGGGTTAAATTGTTTCATTACCTCTTGTTCTTCATTATTTTGATGCTTCTGGCTCCAATCGTAGTCTCCCTATAGATGCAAATGGCAGCCCTGTTACTGTTCATGACGACGAACGCTGCAAATTCAATGTTGGCGTGCACATTATTTAAAAAAAAAATAATGTTAACTATCAGCCTTGTGTTTTCATTTGATTTAATATTATTAAAGGAAATATAAAGCAATTAATATGTACGAAATGCACACGAAATTAAGAATCACTATAGAACTTCTTTTTTGAGCGTACATATATGCGAGGGGTTGTGAAGAGTTATTATGTACAGTTAAGCCACTTTTTGGTATCAAAAAAACATAAACCATAATCAAGTCACATTTCTTAAGTTGTGCAGAATTGCAAGATTCAGAATTGCGGAAATTAGTAATGGGGCAGACAAAGATACCGGAAAATATACATGTCATGAATCACATTCGGCTGGCTACTACACTGTTATTTCGCTGATCAACCGATATTTAGTTACTTATCTTCATTTTATGCTGATGATGGTTTAGAATCAACACATTTGTCAGTTCTAGACTGTGTTAAATACATTTACATAATTGATCAGTAAGGCATATTGGCCAATTTATATTTTACTACAATCGATATTTTTTATGGGACAAAGTCATATACAACTTTATTTGCTTAAATGTAAACAAATCAATGTTTCGATACTTGTATCTTTAAACTACATTTTGATATTAAATGATGACGTCGGTTGCTCTCTTTAGTCCATTTTCTTCAAATGAAACATTAATCCTGTGGTAGAATATCAAATGTATTAATATCGATAAATTTCAAGCAGACAGCAATTGAAGCAAAATGTCTATATATCGCAGGCCCACATTAATTACCACCCTGCCTGTTTTCTTGTATACATATTGATCGTGGATTGGTGCTTTCTTTAACTCTTGAAAAACGAGCGACTTTTCTAACACATCGAGTTTGCGCTAAACATCTCAGATATATTTATGTTTCCATTTGTACATCTATCTACCTCCTTATATATATATATATAGTGCCTATAATATATATATATATATGTATATATGTATATATATATAGTGCCTATAAAATGTTTCTCATTTTACGGTCACATTGTTTGCTGAGTCCTTTTATACTTTTTTAAACTGTCACTATTGAATACCAACAGTCTTTGAGCTGTTAACGCAAATTAAATTGTTTGATCAGGAAGGAATTGTTTAGATAAAATAATATACATTCATGTCTCTCTTTGCATATTCCGTACAGAGTTAAATTCGAATGTGAAACTTTTTATTATATTTTTGTCAAGATAGAAAACAAATGTAATGGCCGTTCTAAATGAGGCTCATGTCGGGGTTACATGGCATGGGTTGTGGTTTGGACCTGTGAACAGAAATCTAATGTATATCAAATATATAACGCCAACAACAAAGTACTTGTGGTTGTGCCCATAACTCTGATTTGAAAGTTTTGGCAGCTAAGAGAGACTATACGGATTGTATAAGATATTTTTAAGATTAATGGATTTAATAGGATTTAAGAGGTGTTAGAGAACAATACAACGTATAATACAAGAAAGGAGAGGATATTATGATTGAGTGATTTTCCCTGTATTCAAAGTATATTCAGAGTAAATGAATTGATTAATGCTGGATAAGCTGGAGATTACACCTTTCTGTAAAAAGAATAGCGGTACTTTGACCGATTTCATTTAGTTAAAGACTCGTGCATATATACACATATACGCATGCACTCATATATTTCTTGTTCAAGAAACTGAGGTAAATTTTTGAGACATGATCATGATCATAACATCACTCATTACATCCGTGTACAAGGACCGATTTTGCTACCTCCTATGGGGGCTGGTATTGACTAACGTGGCTATATATGTTTTGATGCATTAAATGTACTTAGCCAGACAGACAAATTGAGTAGATGGATGACCTAGCCAGACAGAAACATTGATGAGTGGATGGATAGACTGGCTTTACGCAAACACTATATTAAATAAGAAATGGAATTGCCAAACCTCTCCTACTCAAATCATCATAATAAAACAATATTTTAGTTATCGACAATGCTGCAACAGTCAGTGGCATTCTAAGGATAAATGGTCCGCTGGTGACGATGATAGCCCAAGGAGTTTTTTGGCGCCCCAAGATACCTGGTGCCCGAGGCGACCGCACCGACTGCCCAATCCCCCGACTTTAGTACGCTACTGACAACAATATCCATATATAAACAGATCTCAACATCTTAGTATGAATGTATAAGTAGTAATTAAGAGGATCTCGTAGTTGTTCTAATGTAATGGCTGTCCAAGCCATGAAAATCTAAGTAATGACATAGAGAGACTGCTATGGATTAGACACTTACGGAATGGCTAAAATTCATCTTCGTTGGTTTATGACTCAACAACTGTTACATGAAGAGACAACGTTTTGCTGTTTCTGCTAACCTCATGAGCATTTATTGGTAAATTTCAAATGGTTTCTGAAAAGTTCTTCTTCTGATAAACTATAACCTTGTCGATGTATTTTTTACATAATTTGTTCCAATCTTTCTCCTTCGCAGCAAAAGCATTGGTTCTTTATCGAGACCAAAATTTAAGTGTGATTTAATAGAGTATAATTCAGGGTTAGATCAACCTTCCAAACGAAGAAATTTCCATTGAGCTACAGACGCTGGTGAACATAAACTTTGGTATAGATTTGCCCTAGCAAGGGTCTTTACAATATTTATTGTATCACTTAGATTTTCGTTTAATTCACGTCTTATTATTGTATGTTCCAATGTCACTTTTAACACATTGTGTGCTATAGTATGCCAAGTAAATGGGGGCAAAGTGCATTTTCGGCGCCACACACAGCATACTTGGGCTGGTCTGGGCAAAAGTTTACAATAAGAAATAAATTGATTTTTTATGCTATTGTTTTAAATCGCAATGCAAAACAAAGCTATTTACTATAGTAGACAGCTTGGCTTGTGGAAGATACTTTGTGCACTGCAAACTCGGTGATTTTAATTTTAATATTAAATGTACTGGAATTATTCAACAAAGACTTACTTATATTGGTCAAAATGTAAACTAGTAATTTATAAACAGAAATGTATTTTCTACGCATTACTGTCTCTGTATTTCTTACCGCCCTTGAAAATTATGCTTGTTTTTTTTTGTTACTGCTACAATTAAAACTGAATCAATGCAAATATCATACAAATACGCGTGACCCAAATACCATGCACAATATACTACATTTCGTAAAATAACTAATTTAAAGCGTTATTAGTTGTTTGTTAATTACCATTTAAATCCAACAGATATTCCAAACATTTTGATCACTTTTACACAGCAATAGTATGATATGTGGTATATTCAAGTTGATGAATTGTGATAAATGATGTGTAGGTAACTAGTGTACATAGACAAATAGACAAAGATAAGTTGTGCGTTCAGTCAGAATTACATTACATGATAAATAGAATTAACATGTTAGGAGAAATATAAGCTGCCATCTGTTAAACAAAACTAAAATGAATGATTCAGTAAATCAGAGTATTAAATGTAACTTGTGCTAAAAACAAATAATACATGTAAAATAATAGACCTGTTATCAGCTTGTAATACGACCAAGATTATAACTTCTATGCGAAATACTAGCATTACAAAGCGACGAGATGAATACATTACATGCATGGAGAGTGAACAAATTAAATCTTTATTATTACAAGTTCTATCAATTTGCATGCGATCCACTCAACGCAATTCAGCCTAATTCTGTAGCTGAAAATAATTTTACAGTCAAAGAATCAAGATACTAAAAGGGAAAGGGAGAGGGAAAATAAAGTACTAAGCGTTATGATGTGTACCAAGTGACTAGTCAATTTATATAAAGTTTTACGATATTAATACCATAAGCATCAAATTTTTCATCACAAAATATTTTAATTTTATTTTGATATCCTGTATTTGGTACTGGCAAAAGCAAGCTAATTCATTTGTTAGGATTTATTATTTACTGCATAGCATAGACTTTAAAACTAAGATGCACAAACATATGTGCTGAAAAGGCTGAATAAATTATCTCCAACTCTAAGGAATGAAACAATATGCCGTTCACATTATTACTTATTTTTATTTTGTTATTGAATGAACATTAAATTATATGACGTAATAATGATTGTGCGTATATTTACAATTCAATTCGTTTATATATTCCTTGATTTGATTTTTGCAATGATGTTCTTCACAAATGTTACTGGACCATTTAATAAAACCAATGTGAACAGTTAATTTCAAGTGAAGCTGTGGTTCGCTTCCATTTTAGTAAAGTTGTAGTGTGATTTCGATCTCAATGTCCTTGTTTACAGTGAGAGGATAATTTAGGTTAATAGGTTTGAATACCAGCATTGTCCTTTGAAATTAAACTGTATTACCTTGAATAGTCATTGGCATTCTGTTCCTGTTATATTTTCAAACGTGCCATTCTTGTCTTACATAGAGTCACAGGTGGTGTTTCTGTTCTCATCGAAAAGACAGTGAACTACATGTTACATTCTACAAGAATCTCGTCCGATAGTACTTGGATCTCATTGTGTAATAAAAAAATCAATGGGTATTATATTATAATTATTTTAGGAACAATCACACACACACACACACACACACACACACACACACACACACACACACACACACACACATACATACATATATATATACATACATACATACATACATACATACATACATATACATACATACATACATACATACATACATACATACATACATAACTGCCTCTGATCTAGCAATACACTATAATTGTCAAGTAGTGTGCCTGTGGATTGAACGATAGGAAAGATTATAGTGATCACTCTAAACGGGGCTAATGGCATGGTTTGTGATTTGGACCTATGACCAGAAAACCTATGTAGACATAATTTATTGCAAGCCTTTGCAAACTATTGAGATGAAAACAATAAAATGCTTATCAATGTGGCAATTTATCTAAGCTTCACATCATGACAACTGATTAACGTTTGTCAGGGTTTATGAAATTAAGAGGAGTTAAATGGTCAAAGTGAGAGAAACACTTTTTTATACATAAGCTAGATGAGGATATTATTGTTGTTATATTTGATGCGTATTAAAGTTCTAGAATGAGTAAACTTATGGATTAGAGCTTGGGATTATCTTATCCAGTGGCATGTGTGCAAGCGTAAGGATTGCACAGGATGAAATCAGTAAACGACACGTACATACGCCAACAAAATCGGGAAAAAAATTACCAAAAAAAGACTTTAATGTTTCCTGAAAATGATGCTCATGTCAAGGCTACATGGTATAGGTGTCGGTTGTGGCTTTGCAACAAGAGAACTAACTTATAATGAATGTATAACAAGCTTTTGCAAGCAGTTCACGCAAGAAACAAATTATCATTGCTATACTTATTTATTTGTTGAACATTTTTTCAGTATAAACGTCACGGGAATATTTCGGTTGTAAATTGATATCTGGTATGAGATAAGTGAGGATGTTTTATAGCTAATACAAGAAATGTGTATATCATTTGTCCTTTATTAAAATTCTACTGCTAAACAGGTGAAAAGGTCAAAGCTTGAGATTGGGGTCTTCATGTACCTATATCAATTAGGTTCAGTTAAATGGCATGCGGATTTAATGTACAAATAAATGTCTTGTCTAGATACAGAGGTAAACAGGAAGAGAGATTACTAGGAGATCATTGGACTTATATATTCACTAGCCAACATATATCCAATGTATTTGACATTATTTAAACTATGAATATTGATAACTTGCAAAACAATGAGTGACGACTGAAGGTTTATTTGCATTTTTGTAGACTTCTTGTGCGTAGTTAAAGCCGCCACCATCACCCAACCCCTCAGATCTTACTTGTCATTGTTTTCAAACTTATAATAACTGCATGTCCCAATGTCTGTATGTACAGGAGTATCCTGCATATATTTGAAGAAGAAAGTGCCTCTTTTTACACGCAAAATAAGTGTGCAGACAAATAAGAGGAACCTAACATATTATGCTTGTACCACCTCGCTTTCTCCTTACATCAGCAATATCCTAAATGAGGCAAGTTTATTGTAATAACGAAACAAAATAAGTGCAGGTTTTATTAAAATATAAAGAGTGCGGATCACGTGAAATTATACAGTATGTCTTACTTTAGACAAATGACTGAGCTGACTGTATGAGATTTGCTATAACATTAACTGTAGTGATGTTACTCAGATAAAAATAAAATGCTGATGACGATCTGGTCATAAGGTATCCCAAGTTCTCGAAAGCTGACGCGGTAAAAACGGAAATTGTTTAATTATGCTTTATTTGATGATGATTGTGTTAAATTAGCGTCCGTGGACCCTTTATCTCCAAAACAAACTGTATTTGAGATATGCGTCATTGTTCTCGGTAAGAAGCCACACTAATCCAAAGGGGTCGTCTGCATATTATATCATTACGTAATCACCCACAATACACCAAAACGTCAACATGAAGAAATGTCTTTTGTCAGGACAATTAAATATGATAATGATTTCTTGAACCGCCTGTCTGACGTAGCTTATGATCTCATATTGCATTTAGTCAGTAAATCAATGACTAACATCGTTACATAATATATTAACTATTGCAGCAGCACTATAATGTCAACTGTACAAGCAAAATACCAACGTTACCTGGCCTTTTAGAATTGATAATTCACGGCCCCAGTTAATTAATGTACATCTCAGTTTGTACTAAACACGTGAAGCGAGTTTGCTCTAGCTCACCACCACTTTATAGAGTTTGCTTATTTTATTCCAATGAAACTTCAATGACAAATAAAAGGTAAACATATACATACACCTGTATTATTTATGTACAGATTTTTGGTTTGGTCATATATTAAATTGGTGTGCGATTATACATGGGCTTACAAAGATATAAACACATGTATAAGCACACATATACATGCTTACAAGTAAAGCAAATACAAGAGAAAGATAATACCGCCGGATCAACAAAAGGTAGTAACTGTCAGGATGACATCGATATGACAAAAGTAAACTAACAAACAAAACTGCCGAACAAGTGTCAAACAAGTCCAATTGTTTACCAAATCAACTCTTCCTTCGTCAAAGGTATAAAAAAGACACTAATCGATTACACAAAAGAAGCGAGAACAAAACACAAGTCGCAATTCACATCCAGAATCTACGGAATGTTTGCTGCTTATATTTACGGAAAGATATAATGAATTATTAAATAAAAGAAGAAATCTTGAACGTTGCAACATTTGTTGATACCATTCCGGGAAATTCAGATGATCCACATAGCAAATATATGTTATCTTCCAAACATTTAGACATAAATCCAAAATTGAAATCAGTTATTTACAATAATATGTCAAATAGACAATGTGCCATTTACAAGCCAGAAATTGGGAGTCGTATGTTCGGATTTACCTGTGTAGATAGAATGGTTACTTTCAAGTGATATTGATTTGGGTGTGAATTACCGACGAATGTGAAATAAACTTATATTTATTTTGTTTCAAGCTTTACTTCCAATACAATTATTCGAAATTTTGAATAATTACCAAGGTAGGTTATTTAGGCTGACAAGATACACCTCTATTAATACCAGTCCCAGTTCTCTCTGTTTCTCTCTATAGTTTGGCTAAGTTTTGCCATAACACGGACAAGCATACTGTATAAGTCTTTGGCTAAAATGCAACTACATGATATGTTTTCTTCATTTGTTTCTTCTATTTTAAACCGAACTAAAACATTCTATCAGATGAAACGAAGGCAGAAATCAAACAGTTAAATGGAACATGTTCTTGTCACATGAGGGTTGGATAATATCTATTGTATTTTCAATGAAACCACTCATTGTAGTAATGTAGCAGTCAGGAAAAGTATAATCAGACACTTACGAACATTGGACAATACATTACAATAGCACATGATTAATGTTGATATGATATATGTGCAGATGCAATAAATATTTACAGGTGTTTCTAAATCCTGTTATTTTCTAATATACTCTGACGGTTGCTGAAGTATTATATAATATAGTTTAACAGTTGGCGACGGCACACATACCTTGTATACAAGACTTTTTTCCACTACATATATTTCTTATCTACATTTAAACTGTAATTTAGCTGCTTCTTTGCCTTATTTCACCTTCAATGTATACGTTATGTTGTTTTATAACAAATATGTCGTGTTCATGGCGTGAATGATCAGTTCGTAAATTGGGATTAAATCGTCACATAATTGTACGCCTTTCTTAATTATGAATTATCTTCAGAAGTTTTTCGTCTTCCTAAAAGGTATACCAAAGTCAAGATCTCCGGGTTAATCCATGGGATGAACCAAACAGAAGACGAAAATTGCAAATCACATTGAGTGATTTCCATTTCGCTCTTTCTGATGCATGCATAAATGACATATGCAAACGTGCACGGCTCAACCATAACTTAATAATGGATTCCAGCCTGGCAAAAGCGAATGTAGAAAACCAACTACTAGGTGATTTCTACCGAACCAAAGGGTCTTTTATATCTCAGAAAGAACAAGCAAAACTAGTTTTTGCTGCATCAAATAATATTGCCAAAGATTCTAAAAGCAGTCGTGTACGCTGATGTAGAATATGTTTCGAAAATCATGGCACCCCACCGGACAAATGACTGCAAAATTTTGTTTCATCACAAACTTGTCTGGTTGATCAATTACAAATTTGCTGACGCAATTCTCTACAAATTAACTAATCATCAATAAATCAAGGTTTGTTTAGGAATGACTATATATTTACTTCATTTATCAAGTACATGAAACAAAATGTACAATTTAATGACAATCACCACTTGGTGATAATTTGAAGAATAACGTGCAGTTTTTTTCCTAATATAAATATTGAGGTTATGTTACATAAATCTCTTTTTAGCTTCACGTCAATAATTTTGTTCGCCTTCGTGTATTTTGATTTATCTTAAACATTGTGTGTCTTTCCAATGGGGGTTTTCGCCTCCAATTATGTGCCTCAATGTATCATACAAGTTACCTTATATATTTTGGAGGAGATATTACCTGTCTCTTGTACCTTAAAATAAATAAAAGAAATATTACGACGATTATAATTAGCGTAGAACATATTTTGTCATTATACTTGGTAACGCCAGGTAGTGGGTTTAATGTCCATGATAGCCTTTTCCTAAATGGGGATAAAATCTACAGTAAACATTAACACCTGACACGAACTAAGAGATATATATGCCAGACCAGTCTGTGAATGTGAAAAGCTTCGAAGCCATTATGTAAAGGTCAGTTGGAATGAACTTTATGTATAACACCTTTTCTTACAATTGGGGCAATTTGGATGAAATCATGAAAACGATTTTCATATAGTTGTGAGTAAGCAATAATACAAGTGGTTTCTCTTTGCAAACGATTTTGGAAAGTCTCATCATCTTCACGACACGTGTTAGACTCATCCCCAAACAATTTATTTCAAAGGCCTATTATAATGATTGTTATGCTCAAACCAAGCATTAAGACAATATTGTACAGTCTTGATTTAGTGTTGCAAATAAAGAACTTACTGACCTTACGTAAAAATGAGTTACTTTTCGGAAACAACATACTAAGAACGCAGTGATTCAAATCGGTCAGTAACAATTACTTATTGCTGAACTACGAAGTAGATGTATCACTGATACAAGAGTTTGTTTGATCGAATCTATCTTTTGGTAGGCGCTGTAGTTTGAAACGCTCTATGTTTCGCCTAATGGCATTACAAAAGTAGGTTTAAATAGTTCATGATAATTAAATAAGTTGAATACTTTTGTAGTAATATTCAAATGAGTTCTATTTTTTTCAGCAATAAACTCCACCAAAATATTCATCAACGTCTTGTTTTGCTTCTACTTATGTCCATGCTGGGTTTAACTATGCCACAAAATGAAGGTACGTTTCCTATGATGTCATTTCTTTATGTGTATCCCTGAAAGTCTCATTGAGTGCAATAGCATTTGTAATGTTTGACCAACATTCATTTGTTTTAGTATTATTTAACTTTTGTATCTATCGTTTAGCAACTTTTCCATATTTTCTTAATTGGACACTAATTGTTCAAAACATATCATAACAAACGAATTTACTTCTTTTCTGCTTCACTTTCATGCATTTTATCATTTGCTTCAAAATTAGTCTTTACTTGTGGACAAAGTTCAGGACGAATAGTCTTTCAAAGTATGAATGTATATTTAAAATTGTATTTCTTCTAACTAAATTGATTTTATCTGATAATCATTTTCAACAATTTAAATGCTTTAAAACTTTTCTTTAGTGCAGACTACTATGTCAAAATTTTTATATATAAATGAGAAGAAATTATTGTTAGATCAACGATCTCTAAAGTACACAAAGAACATTACAATTCAACAAACACATGTCATGTCATGTCATGTATGTGAAGAAAGATAGTACAATGCGAGTGACGAAGTTCAAGGAGAAATATGCGAACCGAACTTTCCAATATATGAGAGAAAGGTATGGTGTGAAAACGTTGATCAGAGATATATAAATGACGTTGATTTCTTATTGTACTACAGGTCCTCCTGGTCCACCTGGTCCAACTGGTTCCCCTGGTGATCCTGGGCCTGGTGGTTTTCCTGGTCCTGATGGTGCCTCTGGTCTTAAGGGTTTGCCTGGTCGACCGGGTATCCCTGGGTATACCTGGTTTTCCAGGCTTAGCCGGTCCTCGTGGACTAATGGGCAATCCGGGTGCAAAGGGTGTTCAAGGTACGAATGGTTAACAAGGTGAGCCTGGTATTCCCGGTCGTTCTGGTCCAGATGGGCTGCTTGGTCCTCCTGGTTCTCCTGGTCGTGCAATTCGAGGTTTTAAGGGTGACAGAGGTTTAACTGGTCCAGAAGGTCTAGCAGGCGCTCCTGGTCCGACGGGTTTGAAAGGCGCTAAGTGTATTACTGGAGATATGGGTGAATCTGGTCATGTGGGTGATCAATGTTCTCCATGTCCTCCGTGTCCTTCTGGTTAGACACTTCAGTATAAGTTTCTTTGTTTTGTTCCTCAAATATGAATGATACTCTTCTTATTTTTGTGTATATTATATGTCAAAATCTTAAAGGAGTAACTATTGTTTAAATCAAACCATTTGCTATTAGGCCTACATTAAACTAAAAATAGAAGACTAATATAAAGGAGATAACCAGGATTAACATCAACTTTATGTTTTCATTAAAAGAATCACTCTTTTGTATTATCAATATGGCGTCTCGAATTGTTTGAAGTCTTGAACCCTTTATCATGTTCTCATTTACCATTTCCTTGTTATCTTGCATCTGGCAATCGATTGAGAAATATAACTACTTATACCATATGTATAAAGTACACAATTATCCATCGAGGTTTTAAGAACTCTTTCTATTTCTGGAAAAGCAATTCAAATCCTAAGTCAAACGTGAGACGAGGACTGTCAGTAGTTCTCTTCTCTCTACTTGTGACACATAAGAACAACAATAGCTTCACACGTGAATTGGTCACAATGATCATTTTGTATCTACTGTCAATAATTATATTCATATATCCCCACGAAGTAAGGCAGAAACAACGCCTGGAGAGGATTTAGATGAAGGAGGTGGTTACTTTGATTGAAAGATAACTTGGTTTCTGCATAATTATTACTGTTATCATCTACACAGAAGAATATTATACACATAGTGGACACATAATGTGCTGTCCAATTTATTCGTATTTAAAGTGGTTCAAAAAAAAACATATTGATCTACTCTTAATTTTTTGTTTATATTGTCTATATACCTATCTATATATATATATGTGCCTGTCTGTCTACCTGCATTTTATATATATATATATATATATATATATATATATATATATATATATATATATATATATATATATATATATATATATATATATATATCCCTTGTGTCCTCCTTATCCTCCTCCTCTATCTCTATATTTCTCTATGATATATTTGACTTATGAATATCGTCGGACTGGACATCAGGATGACATATTTACATATTATTGCTCGTCCTCTTGACAGTTTGGGTCCCGTTTAGTTGCCCATTTGTGCTAATTATTGTGGCTCATATTGCTCATAATATTTGTGACTATTATTCAGGAAGAGAGAATCGTTATCATAATCTGCGCTCATCTATAGTTACGTTTGTTTCCTGCGGATTATAGAGTTTTTGCTTAAATCTATACATGAATGTTAGCTACATTGTTTTCATCACAAATGACATTTTTGTTTCTAAATTTTGTACCAATCATTCTGCATAACCTGAGAAATTTGACAATCACATTTAGCGAGTGAGATAAATATTGATTGCAAGAATTTGTTTGCGATCAAATGGATAAAACAATCTTCATAATGATGTACTGTTACTCCCAAAAGTTTTGCCTTTGTCCTAATAGGAGCAAGAGCGAAATTATTAATCCAATTATCAGCAAGATTAAATGCTGCAATGTGACCTTCATATACACGAAACGTGTGAAAACTAAAGGTTAATGTTATTTCATTATGCTAAATGCTAAATAATATTAAACTAAAAGTAGAGAATAAGTGCATGCGGCATAAATATGTCATGACATTTAAGAAGATAAACATTCCACACGCCCAGCGAAAGGTTGGGAACCATTTGAACATATGATCTATCAAGGACGAGCATGCATTTCAAGCATGTCAAAGTCATACACAACAATGCTATAAACGTAACAGCTGTGACTGTCTAACCAGCCCATTAACACCTAAACGTAGGCAACCAATGAGCACTGCCAGTCAAATCAGACTCATTAACACTTAAAAGTATTCAAGCATTGCACGCTGCCAATGCTTTACAAAATGAATAAGATCTTGGTGAAATTTGTTTTTACATAAGCTTCAAGAAATTGACACACGCGAATTGTTTCTTAGCAAAATATGTTCCACATGACTGGTGGTAGACAGGTTAGTTAACAAAGTGAGTTTTGCAAATAGGCTTCGCCATGCTCCTTTCAAAGAATGCCATTAGTTACACGTTCTGTAAATTTAATCAGCACTCGTTCATTCATTGTCCTGTTATTCATTCCCGTTGCCCTCTCACCGATACTAAAAGTTTTAATAAGAGTTAAAAAAAAATGGCAAAATGAAGAGAACCTACACACATGTTTCTAAAATAAAATAATGCGATTTGACGTTTGGACCCTGGGCCGATTGAAATTGTGATTAGGGTGCATTGTAGATATGAAAGCTTAGACGTCAATCCATACATAAATTAACAATGCCTCACCATCTATGGAACATGTGAACTTATACGACCGTAGGGTGCTTAGACAAGTCCGATCCAAGAACACTGAAGAGTAGAATTATTTCTTTGGCACGCAAGTAATAATTCAAAACATTTGTATATTTTCTATCTATTTTAAGAAAGTCCCTTTGCAATAAACGCACACCCTCTTTCCACAAAAACAATACATTCCTACCTTATCGACGCTAATAGATCCATATAAATATCAGGAACTAAACTAATTTTTAAACAAGGAGAATTTTAACTTACAGTTACAGTAATTGAGTGTCAAAGTCTTGAACTGGTGTCATCTGGAGACACTGATGACTCGCCATTTGTATTCACTCCGTACGATCCAAACCAATAAGACGTCTTTGTTTTCCTAAATTGAAGTGTTAGAGCAGGTATTGTATTCGATTTTCAGTAACTGGTTCAATAAAGCAATATAACGTAAGAGGTCAGATTGTTATATTTCATTACATCTAGAGATGTGCCCCTACCATTATTAAACATTCCTCTTTTATGTTTTCGCACACATAACAAATTGTAACATGATCAAAGTCATATATATATATATATATATATATATATAGAGAGAGAGAGAGAGAGAGAGAGAGAGAGAGAGAGAGAGAGAGAGAGAGAGAGAGAGAGATATATCGCTATGCATTCGGTAGAAGACGAACAATAATCAGCTTTGCAAATATATGACAATGTCATTAATAACTCTATAAATAATAGGATCTAACATGTCATAGTTGCTGGTTTGCATTTTCTGCAATCCAGAACTGTTGTATTTGCAGAATGTCCTAAGCATTTCTCCTGAAAGCAAAGTAGTTTGTATTGTTTCGATAGATATGATGTCATTCATGGCTATGCTTGACTAACATATTTCAATTAACCCTGCTCCTAATCTGCGTGATAGGCACGTGCTAGCAATCTAGAGAAGAGTCGTTTAAATGCATTTTTCCATTCAGGATGTTACTTTTGTTTCCTTAGTAGAATATATCAATATCATTTATGATGTTTTATTGAAATAATTTATATATTAATATATGATATTTGATTTTTATATTGAAGTGAGTTTTAATTTTAGTCTGTGACTCACATATTTAAGCAAAGTTCTATGAGGTCGGTTATCTCACTAGTTGCGAGTATAAAAACTTTACGCGGTCGGTTTTGAATCTCACTGAATGTGTATGCATATAAGGGATAACATAAAGCAGAGGAATAATTCGAATCATATTATACAGTAAGTTGATCAAGAAAGGTGTTAGAGAAATGTATTGTGTAATCAACGAAGATATATCATACAAGTAATTAGACATGTATCAAAAAGATTTATAAAGATAAATAGTTAGATATGAATATTTATCACTATTGTTCAGTAATATAAAAAGAGATTAAAAACACTAATCCCTTTGTATCTTAGTATGACTGTAAAATACATAAAAAGTTTGACTTTCAGTGGTCTTGAACAAAGTATAAAAAAGAGCGAAACGATCAAGTTTTCTAGAATTCAAACGGAAAAAATTATTTCCCTAGGAAACAGGGTAAATGACTAAAAGGAACTAATGGTCTTGGGATATAAATTAAAATTAATCCTAACTTTTATATAATAAGAACAAACGTAAAGAGTATTCCGAATGAATTATGGTGGTGTTCTTGACTGTGTTGATGTACTAATAACATATAATAGTTATAATAGTCTCAATGTGCTAAAAGACTTGATGTATCATATTGATATAACCCATCATGTCCTTTGGACTGAATTCACAATAACTCAAAATAGTGATTTAATTCGAAAGAAAAAGTATTGAGCACATTGTAATTGCGCTGCCTAATGGAAATAACTACATCATCTCCAGTTCCACTTTGGATGTTAGGATAGTAATAGTAAATTCTCTTTATCATTGCGATTACTTCAAAACTGTGACACTACACAGACCCGGAATGAGGTTAATTGTTTTATTAGATTCAAAGTCAAGATCATTTCTAAGACACGTTCGAGGTCAAACGTCACGTACACATGTTTCCTACAAGTGATCATTATCATATTATGTCATATGCAATCATAGGCAAATGTTAGTTATCTAAGAAGTTGATTATTAAAAGAGACCTTGGTCTGGTAAGCCCAATACCCTAACCTCAGTTATGGAGAAAAATCAGACACACAATGCAAATAAATATACATGTCACTTGTCTTTGACATTTATGGTAATGTAGAGAGATAACCTCTACATCAGCATGACAATATTCATGCCTTGTTATTGTATTATATGTTCTAACATTGCAGAGGTAGAAGAATGGTCTGTTCTGGTGCTCTGTATGAACGATACGCTACTAAATATGCGCTAGGATTTAGTTTCAGTTCTTAGAGTATTTATTGAAACATTACGTTTAGATGAAGTGGGTACATAATAACGTTAATAGACATTACAAACTCATCTTCTTCTTTGATTAACCTCTGCATAGATATTTAAATACGTCATATAAGACGAATACCTCTAAAATCACCTATCCGTCCAGTTAATATCTCCCTGCGTATTCGTCCTCCATTCATCCAGCCCGATCTAACAATTTTATGATAACAATATGTTAAAGAATTAGGTGGCAAGTAAGTGGGATCAACCATTCAAGTAAATACAGTGACAGGAATCGACAATCTTGCCATTGGTCAAAGGGAGGAAACGTGTGTATCAAAACAGAAAAATATGAAGCATAAGATGGTAAAGTAATAGCACATGCTTACGATGTTCCAACTGGGATTAATAGAATGAAACATTTGACAGCACTGAATATGATGTTGATATTGTTTATGAAAACCGAGATAAGATCGATTTTCTCATAGAGAATTTAGTACAAATACAAACATGGGAAATGGGGAAAAATTTGAATTCTCAGGATAGTGAAATTTGGCAAATTGAGTTCAAATCAATTAATTAAGTGCGCATTGGAATCCTTGAAGAACTGACCAAAACTAAGTACATCATCAGAGGTCTGATGGCGGATTATCAATGTAGAGCATATTCGCAAAGATCACATTGTAAAAAACCTCAACAAAATGAATCTTACCAAAATATCATACAGTAACAAATGCAATGAAATTAAAACTGAAAATCAAATATTCAGATCCAGTCAGGGCGATTCAATACCATGAAAAGAGGTGCTAAAGATCGAAGGATATTCATTCGATAATATCTTTGCTGACGACAGAATGACGATGATGTGGAGTTCATTGTATAATTTAGAGAGGGTTGTAACAAGAAGAGTGGGACAATCAAGATTAACATTGCAAGTTTGCCAGCCTCTACAGAGAAAGAATGCTGGAAGGTATGGTAAACTGAGTATGAAGAAATTAATGGAAGCAAACGATGGAATAAGCATGAGGTTGAACGGGCCAAAGAAATACAACATAGGACTAGGGCTTGACTATGGAAAACAAACATAAAGTACTATCAATGTATACAGTTTGGACACTTGGTGAGGGAGTGTACAACCAATAATGAGGATAAATTAAAGTGTACGAGCGATACCAATAAATCCAAATCTACATTCAGGCCCATTTGGCAATCACAAGAAAAACGAAGAATACTGCGGTATATGTGAAGCGCCACAGAACATGGTGTGTCATGAATAGTTCTCAGAATCATTAGACTAGTTGATACCTTCTCTAATGGCCTGAGGAAGGTACAAGCAAATAGTGATCAATCTGATACGGTTGCCAATTTACTAAAGAAAAAGCGACTGCATTGTTAATAGAAAACGCATTATTACATCGGATTGAGACGATGCTAAAAGGTAGAGTGCAGGTAGTAAAGGTGCATTTCATGGCTGATACAGGTGCATGACAGTCGGGCAGAGTGTTTACACCCATCGCGCCAGATAAAGCAAACCCTTTGGAAATCATCAAAGGTTAATTAAAATGCAGTGAAAACTGCTCTTATAAATATGTAAAAGTGCCACCATTAATATCGATGTATTCAGCTACAAAAAGAAATATAAGTGACAGAGATAAGTGCTAATGGATTACTGGGTGTAGATATAACATTGAATGCACTGAATAGGCCTGCAGAGAATTTACTCAGTCGCGACATGATGAACATGAAGGGATTTGACAAATCAAGACTGTAATGTAAAAAGGCCGGTGATTGTTGTGGCATTTCACAAAAATAAGAAGTTATTTTAGATAGACTTGTGGAATGGCAAGCCGAGGATTTTATATTTCTACACTATGTATTACTGGAGCTCGCAGAATAATTTCCTTAAAATCATTATTTGGTAAGAGCTATTGATAGGTGTGAAGAGACTGATGTGATACTGAATAGGGAGAACAAACATGAGGTGCGAAACATTGCTGCAGCAGAATAGATGTGATACCAAGGAAAAACAACTTCACAATACGTCGAGTATGTGTGAGATTGAGGACAAGACATTTGATAGTTAACCAGTCCTTAATGAATAGAATGTTCCTGGCCACATGAACTGGCTGAATGAAAGTGGACTTTAAACGCAGTCAGACTGAAAATCAGGCCATTGGTTCTATGTTAATGAAAAGAACAAAACACCTTTTCCCTCCCTGATTGCAAATGCACTTTTCATAAGAACTCTTCCTTTCATTATAAGTCTGAGAGAGATAAAACTCATAAATATGTGATGTACTGGTGGGCATAATGTCAATAAACAAACCAAGATGCAGTTCCTGTGAGGGAAGCAATCATTTCTGTATAGGCCCACTTGTTATCTGTATTTAGTTCACTGCCATCCATAGCATGAGGTCACAACTCAATATGGTGCTCATAGGATATTCCAACTGATTGCTTATATTTATCTTAGTCTGTCAAAGTACAGCATTAGGCCAAAATATCCGGCCCTTTGAGAAATGGTCCCAGGATATATATATATATATATATATATATATATATATATATATATATATATATATATATATATATATATATATAGTTATACATAGGGTCAGACAAAACTCTTTATGCTCTTACCAGGTTACTTATGAATATATATGTATATAACTCATCTGGTGTGAGAGCATAAAGATTTTTGACATACCTTCCTGAAATATACTCAGTTAGAACGACCTTTTTATCCTTTGCCTCTATCATATCTTCCTGAAATTCGCTTATTGTCCAGAACACACTATATTACATAAGATATATTTTGTTATAAGCTATCAACAATTATAAAAGATAAACCTCAAATTTGAGCAAGATGAAAGCTTGCTATAATTGATTAACAATATGCATTTTGGCTATATTTCTTTTCACGTTCTTTTGCAAGACAGCATAGTCAATCTTGAAATACAATTGTGTTTCTTGCTGAACGGTAATTTTGCATATATATATAAGGTAAATTTTCATAAAATTTGATAATTCGGTGTAAAAATGCATTGTTTCAAAATATGTATTGCTTCCAGATAACAATAATCCCTTTAATGCACTGACACTCCGCTGACAGAAAATAAGATTTTAAATGCAAGATAAGCAGTGGTATAAGTAACCTGTTGCAATCATGTACGTCGTACTATTAAACCACCTTTTGGGGCCAAGAGGTCGTCCCATAGAGACGAGTTCGCGATCGCTGCTTTTAGATCTGACTTGCATCACTAAGCTTAAACCATTTCTTCTGTTCTTTTATTCATTTTCGCCGTTGAGAATTCAACTATTTGTGGAATGCACATTTCTTTAAAATTCTATTCAAATTGCATTATCCTCAAATGTCAAACTGCCTGTTGGTTTACCTTAGCATATTTAGCTTAGATTTTTGCTGTTCTATTATCCTTATAGTTATCAAACATCAGAGGGACCTACATTTGGTATGTTTATCTTGTTCGTGATATTCAATTCATATTTCAGAACTTACACACAAAATATATGGCTTTAAACCAGACATTTAAAATTCTGAATGCTATTATTTTATTTGATATTTGATAGTCTTATTTTATCAATTTAAAGAGGAAACTTAATTTAAGTTTACCTTAAATTTTGATCATTAAGGGGACGTAAATAAAGTACCTACAACAGCTAGTTCTAACCCCCTCCCTTTGTACAACGTACATATTTGTTACCTCCAGAGTGTATGTTTTCTTGTGCGTCACCCTCACCCACTACAAACACTAACTGGGACAATTGAACTAGAAGTATAATAAATTCATTCAAACTAAACATATCAAATTCAGACCAGTTTTCGTACCATTGTGGACAATTTGCATTTTATCATATAAACTGTCCCAGTTAATGGCTTGTTACAGGCGCATTACATATTAAAATATTAAACCTCATGTGATAATGAGGTCCATGCAGCTTGTGTATATTGACCCCCTAACGGAGCCGAACGTACGTACTTATTACCAGCCATCCCATAACAAAACCCAGTCGGACGCTTGTGTCAAACCCACTCCAACCCCCAACATGTGTACGTACTTTATGGACGTCCCTTATAATACTCTTATATATATATATATATATATATATATATATATATATATATATATATATATATATATATATATATATATATATATATATATATATATATATATATATATATATATATATATATATATATATATTGTAACGGCCGAGCTAGGTCCTGCTAATACTACACTGGAGTACGGCACCAGGGATGAGTATGCTTCTTATCAGCTGACTAAGGAGAGGAGAATGGAGTGAACTCGAACTCTTGATTTCTTTTCAACAATAAGATAATATGATGATCCATTTATTAAGAAACATTTAATAAAGTCATTTCATAACCATGACAGTCTTGTTGTTTTGTGCACTAAGCCAAAATACTATCATTGTCATGAGGTACAGTATATGATAATTTCACAGGGTACACATTAGCACTATACTATTAGTTCATTATATTATTACTTCTTTTGATGAATGAAAATTATATAAGAGTTACCATATTTGGATTTAGTTGCAATGAAGTTTACTACAGAAGAGAAAATATGACTTGATTGTAATACATGAAATGTAAAATCTGCAAGGAAAACACTTGCTTGACTTCACACTTCAACAATAGCATAATATATATTTAAAGTGAATTAATATAGATGGAAGTAAATTGGCTGTCAAGTCGGTGAGGAAAACATTCACAATGACTTAGACAACTAGTAAATTAAAAAATAGAAATTTAAATAAATTATGTTTTTTATAGATTGCTAGATTAATCAAGTATTGTTGAATTGAATTGAATTTAGAATGTCATGTCGGTGAGGACATCACTCACAATGACTTAAACATTCTATTTCCCTAAGAACTTTGTTGGACCTATAGTTTAAGAAAAGGAATTATATCTTTGTAATGTAGAGAAACTTCTCTGTATGTCTTTAGCTTCATAACTAATTACATAAACAAGTAAATAAATAAATAAAAGTATTGGTCTGTGAGGACAACACTCACTTGACCATATAACTGAGGTTTAAATAACAAATGATATAACAATATCTAGTTTGCTTATAAAAATAAATTAGAAGTGACTAGAATGCATATAATTTTGAAGAGAGAAAAGAATAAAAAAAATAAAAAAATAAATTCCTTAAATAAATATTGCTTTGTGCTTAAATAAACTTTAACAAAACAATTTACTGTCCAAAATACTGCTTAAAGTTACATAACTCTATAATAAACTAAACAAAACAAAATAATAAAAAAATTACAAAAATAAAACTCACAATAACTGTGATGTACCTAGTTTGATCGCTGCTAGCTGACTGAACCCCTACAAGCAGCCCACAAAGCCTTATATACTCCTGACAAAACCCACAGCGCCCACAACGCCAACAAAACCCACAGTGCTAACAAAACCCACAAAATCCACAACGCCCACAAAACCCACAGTTCTAAAACCCACACTTTGTGTGGGCGTATTCGAACAAGCATGAGCTAGCATTGCATGTGTATATTTAGTCAATCTTCACAATGATCATTCATAGAAATTACCAATTTGATATTTTACACATTGTTACATTGCGATTGTATTGCCCCAAGAAAAAACAAAGAAAAAAATGATCAGTTTTGTAATTCGAGGCACATACCGTGTTGTGCTGTTGCTGATAGCAATGGTTCGGAAACTGTTATGCACTGTTACAATATTACCGAGGTAGACCGCATGACAGGGCAGTCATCATGTGTATGTACCAGAGAAATAAGGAAGAGAAAAGAAAAACAAACTTACATGCCGTGATGTATACAAATGAAACATCAGGGGCTATAAACACATTGAGCATGTACCGTGCATTCTTAAACGGTTAACTAGAAATAGTCATTAATCAAATTATCAAGGATGCCAGCCGTCGGCATCGATACTAACTATTTTCGCTAACTCAAAACATGTAGACTATACCAGCTAACAACTAATTGACGAAGTAAACAAAACAGAGGATCCTAGAAAGTATTAATGTGAACTCATTTAAGCAATTCACTGGTAATGCACTGATTTAAAAAAAAATCGAGACCGAATTAGGCGCCTTGTATGGTGTTTACCGTATACAAGCATGCATACCTCACTCCCTAAATGCAGGTTATTATAATATGTATATATATATATATATATATATATATATATATATATATATATATATATATATATATATATATATATATATATATATATATATATATATATATATATATATATATATATATATATATATATATATATAACAACCTTCACATTGTGTTTGCGATACATTCAATAGCTGACTAATTGCTTTCTAATTATATCAGAATCTACACGTCCCATGGTGTTTAGAGAACATTATCGCTTATTTAATGTGGAAACAAATTTGTAGGTTATACTACAATGCATATGTGAAGAAAATTCTCACTTTTGAAACTGGTATAGTGCCAGTTCTTAGGAACATCCCATTATGGACTTGAATCTTCAGCAGCTTACATTCTGAACTAAATATCTGTTTCTCAACTGTGTGTACAAGTGTTCCATATCTATTCATAATTGAAGTCCATTGCCACCAACATATCAGCATCAGCTCTATAGGCCAGGACAGTCAACTGTCACATCAATCATGCTCCTTAATCAGTATACAAACACCTGCTATTGTTTAATCGTAATGTTGATGCCTGTGGTAGCCCTGTGGGCTCATTGATATCAAGGTTGTTGGATGGGAAGCAATCTATTGCCTCTGCATGCACCAGAGGACCAGCAGATATTTTAGTTTCAGACATGAGTGCTATTTGTTGATCCTTATTACAGTGATTACAAATATCGATTTTCAGAAACGTCATACTGTAGTTATAGCTTTATGAATACCTCCCCCCAACTCAGTGGTCCACTCAAAGTATGTATGTATATATATATATATATATATATATATATATATATATATATATATATATATATATAAGTTTATCAAGAACACGGTTGGTGTCTGGAATGCCTCATTGTATAACCCATATGACTGTTATGAACTAAATTCTGACTGATGTCGTGATTTGGCTACTGGTAACAGTGTCCATTTTGATTGAACCTACAGGTGGGGTTCCTAAACTAATCGTTTGGCTGAATGAATGTTTAGTCAAATCTGTCTTGCCATTTTAATGACTTACATTCATAACCCTTAGCAGCAAGAATATCTTTGACATATGTCAGTTCAATACTACACTATAATGTTAAAGGAACATTCACTTAATGAAACTGGTGGGTCACAAAATTATCAGTAGATTTAAATTTCTGAATTGGCACGATGAAGTCCATATTTATCAGAACAGACGTCCTTCACGCAATCTTCTAGGGAGCAAACATGAGCTGCAACATGTTCTGGGTTGATACATGTATGTGTTTAAAACATGTGTTTCGATTCTGTGCCAGAGATTAGGGTCCTAATCTCTCTGGTGATCATTGACCCTACTTTTCAAACATTTACTGTACTTTTGTCCCAATTTACGTCACATGTAAATTTTGGTGTTTGTTTGCTTATACCCAGCTCAGCTGAAAATAAATAACGTCAAGCGTCACAATGATAGCAAATACTATTCGTATTTACCAATAACCACAATGTATCAACATATTGCATTGCCTTGGAGAGAGTAATTATATGGATATTCAACCAAAGGTGTACAAACATAATCACAATACAATTTTCTCTAACTGGTGGGAAAGATGGCCTACAGATT
>JAECUM010042234.1:0-10384 GCA_016617855.1 Megalonaias nervosa
CTAAAAATTCTTCCTTTTTTGATAACGTGGAAGTAAAGTTCTCACAGAACAGTTCATCCAAATATGCTGTGATGTATTTGACCATAAAAATTGACATAATTTCCGTGGCATCGCCCAGGGTACGATTGTTCTTGTGTTAGTTGTACTATTTTTTGTTGTTTATTTTTTTCTTCAATTTTGTGAATCTGGGGTTTGTATGAAGTAAAGAAGCTAACGTTCAGTGAACCTTAAGGATAATGACCCAAGCTGTTTGTTTAATCATGCATCAGGAGAAATATGATCTATAAAACACAAAGATATAAGGCAAGCATGATTAGAATCAACACAATAACAGCTAACTGCAGTAACAAACGGGATGTTTTCCTTCACGTCCGGGTAACTTTGAGTTTCAATCCTCTTTCAAGACAAACTTGGTATTCTTTTGTAGGACTTGAAATAAGAAAACTGAACAAACTTAAGCACTTTGCTATAGATATTTTTAGCAACAGACTAAAAAATATAAATACCATTACAACAATAGAAAGCCTTACATCTTCTATAAAAAGAAATGCATTTAAAAATAGAATTAAAGATGAACGATGACTAACCAACAAAACCTAATTTATCAAAGGCAATGCCATGGATAAAAATGCCTCTCCCTTTGAGAAGGTATGTTGATGTAATCTGCCATACACCAACAACTTGAAAAAATGTATAAACAGAGAGAAACCTCAATTCAAAATTATTTTTTCAAAATTGTTTGTGTCTTCAGGGAACATGCATAAACATTAATAATACGTGAACAGGGAACATACAAATCAAAGCTTTGGTATTTCTATTTAAAAAATAAGGGAATATTCCTAAAGTTCTTAATCAGTTCTGTATGTTTGGACGGGTAACCATTATCATGAAAAGAAGTAGAATATAGGAGTGTGATAGTTGTTGTTTAGATAAATCCAATACACTTTGAAATACCCCTGCTCTATCTTTTACTTTGGTCTTATTAGAGATCACTTTTGTAGCAGTAGAATCAGTGGTAAGAGCAAGGAATATCGTCGCTGCTGTCGAAGAAGGAGAAGTTCATTAAGAAAGGGGTTTAGTATTTTTGTTAAAATATTAAATTAGGAAACACGAATGTTAAATCAGGGTTGGTTGGCATCGTGGTCAAAGACAAAGTAGAAGTGAGAGAGAATGAGACCTCGTTGCTGAGCACGTGATTTTCTTGAGTACGTACATGTCCTAACAGCACAGTATCTTCTCTCTTGATGACAGAAGCTGTCTTTCTTGCGACCTTTTCTTTGGTGGGTGGTTTTGAATCGAAGGGATGTCAACTTCCAAGTCACAGAAAATAGAAAGACACAGAAAAAAGACAGAGATATTTCAAAGAAGGACTCACAGACAGAATAGAGACTCCAATAAGAAAAGTCCATTGTATGGGTACACAACATTTATTCAAATATATACATGGGCTCTCCGGCCTGTGCTTTGGTCTAAGCGCTATCCATTTAATACATAAACATTTGGACATTAAACAAACATATCTACAAGTTATTTAGTTCTTGGTTCTAGCAAACTACTTTTAAAAATTAAAGTTCATGCCTTCAAAAAAACGTATACAACGTATATGCATTTCATAAAAGAATGACATTTTTAATACTACAATTACTGTCCATTTTTAAGAAAATGCTAAAACAAGAAACAAACGATCAAACAGGACAAAGTTCATGCTTTTCCTTTTATTAGTCACGCACGTTGTTTAAATCTGGTCAGCTACCACTTGTGTCCAACGTAGATGTTTCTATCATGTGCATCTTTCTAGCATTCGTTTAACCAACAAGGTGCGCATCGTCTTAAGCATCCAAAGTCACTAATGTTTCACGAATCTTTTCTTCATGTAGTAGAGGTTGAGACGTATTGAGATGAAATCGCTACGCTTTGAACAAAGCGAGTGTCACGTGTACATTTAAATAGACCACTTTCATGTTTTGAGTGGTATGTGCTGTTCGTAAAGAGTCCACAAGGAATCGTCTTTTAAACGAAATCCCAGAAAGCAAGTCACTAAGACACACACTACACGTCGACCCCAATTCAATGGACACAGTTCTTGTAATAGGTGTTGGTAATCCTCCATCGTTTGAATAGTGTCATTGATTTCCTTCCACGGAATCTGTTGCATCATGAATGATAAAGGTCGTGGCATGGTCGTCTGTTTTTATACCCTCTTAGGTGTAAGGTAATAAAAATCAGGAATCACTGGGTCGTGGCCAATAGCCTCGTTTATATTTGTGATTGAAGTAGTATCCTCCCATAATCAGTCTTCTCTTGCTTTGGAAAAGAGCATAGTTTAAAAATGGAGAAATGATTTTGAGTTTGTGTTTCACTTGTATTTTGACGAACTCGCGGTAAATGCGTTCTCTCAACTCCACAGGCAAACCACGAATGTTCTCTTATAAGGTATCCATGACCATGTCAGTCAAACACTTCTCCTAGAGCGAAAGTAACGAACATAGTGAGTAATTTCTGGCCACTGCCATTCCAGGAAACGGTCAAGAATGTCATTAAAATCTTGTAATGTAAATGGTCTAAAGCGGAATATTCGGATGAACGCACATTTGATCCAGAGAAATCTGACTTGTTTGTTGACTTTTGTCAATTTCCTCTTGTGAATTTCTCGACATAAAAGTTCTACAGTCACAAATTGAGATTTGGCTCTGGCAAGTCCCAGCCAAATGTCCTTGTAGATCTTCTCTTGCAATTCGTTTGGTAATGTTTGAAGATTATTTTTTAGATGGGGTTTAAATACTTGTCTAGGTGTTGTCCAACGTTTAACTCCTAGCCAAGCAGCTGGTTTCTTAAATGACATGGTATGCACACTTTAATGACGAGATGCCACTAAAGGTAGGTAGTGACAATCTGGAGACCATCGAGCATGTTCCAGGTAAGCGGAATCTTTCTGTTCCCACTCATGAAGTGACAGACCGCAACTGAAGCATTTGACTTTATCCCCTCTGCCCAAGTAGATAAATCCGGCTCTAGCTAATTCTTCGGGGGTAGGTCCTCCCAGATATTTTGGCCATTTTCCTCGGAAGGTTTGGAAGCGACTTTCAAAGTAACAGTATTCAGGCAATCTCACAGGGAACGAATATTAGTCTTCCATAGGTTGAATTTGATGAGGGTACGGTGAAATATGCAGGAGTTTGCTCAGTTTCGGATGACATCTGTAGGGTGGTAGCCGCATGGTTTCATAATGATGACATCCACCATGAAAACCAGTAAAGTGTCCACAATAGCGAGTAGCATCGCTTTCGCATCCGTCAGGTTTGACACGCACATCATCACATTTTATGGTAGGTATGGTAGTAGTAGTTATAGCAAAGATCCCATGATGTGGTACTGAATCGCTAAGATCATAGTGTACGGCATCCCTACCATCGCAAGGCACAGCATCGCACTCGAGTTTGCTCTTGCTCGATACTTGCTGTTTGAAAGGATTCATCTTTCTCGCTTGGCAATGGTAGTCACAATAAACAATCGGTCTTGAACGTTGTCCTTTTTTATATGCTGACTAATATCGGCGTGACCGTACGGTAAAGTGAAGTGGTTGGGAAGCCGAACTCGCTTCTGGTACACGATTTGATAGGCTTTTTCCAAGGGCCGGCTAACGATTTGGTGCGTGGGTAAACGTACAATCTTGTGCGGTTCGTGGGTGGTCACTTTAAAATTTCCATCCTCTCCAGACTGCAAGGCTTCTTTCAATACGCCAAAGTTCACCAGTCGATTGGTGCGATAAATGAGAGTCAATCCTTTCACTTTACACCCGGTGTGCACTTCTCCTTGTGGATCCCGGTATTCGTAGCCGTAATTTTTGGGACCGCCACTTGCAAAACTTAGAATCTTGTCGTCGGGATGCTCGTCCGTCCAGACTCCTAAACGGTCTCCTTCGATGACAGGTTGAGATTGACCCAGATGATCGATGTAGATGCAACTGTCCGTGTCAAAATACATCACACGATCTCCTAACACTTCTAAAGCTTCGTACAGTTTTAAACGAGCATGAGCTGTCACGTAAGCCGCAATGCTGACATTTCCAAATTTGTCGGCTTCTACAAAGTCCAGTTCTTCTTCGTAATTGACTAAGATCAAGTCCTCACGAAGGACGTCCACGTGTTTCATGTATTTGGTTTTGTCGTGAATCATCTGCAAGTAGCGAGAAGGTTCTGTCAAATACTCCGTCTTGGGTAAACACGGTCGTTGTGCCATTTTACCGCACAAGCAATTTAACATCACTTTGGCAAACGATCGCCTTCCTTCGTTTTTCTCGATGTGGTCTAAAATGATGCCTTCCTGCTCCCAGTATTTGTCTTTGAATTTCTTTTGGTCTTCGGGAGTGTGGCACCAGGAAGGATAGCCACTGGCTTCTTGTTTCAGTTTCAAAAAGGCATTCACGTAGTCTGCGAAAATGCCTTTCTGAGTCTCGTTGCCCTTGTGGTATATTTCTGTCTTGGGACAGTGGTAAATTTCGTACACTTCTAACAGTTGGTATCCCAGGTAGAGAGCTTTAAACAATTCCACGCTGACCCACGTTCCCGTCAAGGCGCGTTCTTCCTGAGTGTGTTGACAAGGTTGGTCTTGGTTGCACGTTTCGGCACAAGTACGGCACAAGGGAAATATCAGTTTTCCTTGGCAATGGTGAGGTAAAACGGGATGGTACAAGTACGTGGGAGGCAAAACTTTACATTTGATCAATCCTTCGTATTGTCGAATGTTGTCCAGGTCGATGTGTTCCGTCAGCAATTGTGGGTGCCCTGCGGGAAAGTGACAATATTTGCACACGTACGAATACAGAGAACACGCGTCGAAGTATTTGATTTCCTCTCCTTTCTTTTCGTCGGACTAGTACAGCAAACAGGTGGCATTCGTCCGTCCTCCGTACAAACTGTCCCGCGGGTTCAGTGGGTCCACCAGCTTGTAACTTTCCATGATGTGCTTAAACTCGGGATCGGTTTTCAAACGCTGATCGTACTCGTGTTCCCATATTTCTACCACTTGGTATCCTTGCTCTTCTAACTTCAAGCGTCGCTGACAAGTGGCCTGGTACAAGTCTTCCATGGTCAGTTGTAAAAAGTGATTTGTCGTGTTACGTTGAGGGTAGCAGATGGGACATCCGTGAAATAAACACCCGTTAAACTCGTACACGATCTTGGGGTTTTCTAAGTCCCAGCCATCCACTGAATACCTTCCGATGGTCTTCTCGCCTTCTCTGTTGCGAGCATGTTGGATCCATTTGTCTTTCTTGTCGCACAAGTAATGTAACCAGCGTAGGGCTTTGACCGAGTATTGACGTTTGACAAAATTGGTCGTTTGAGGACTGATGACAGCTAGGGTGTTTTCGGGCATGAATCGTTGGCGGTACACTAAGGAACACGATTTGGCAATGGTGCAAGCTTCTTTCAAAGGATCGATCCCTCCGTGTTCCATGAACAATTCTCGAAATTTTCCACAGCAACGCTGTAAAAATGTCCACGTGGGAACGACAATATTTTAACATTTCTTCCTGAAAGTCAAAGGGGTCTGAGGCGTGGAACTGGTACCATGCGTAGAAAGCTTCTCGTTGTTCGGTACGCATATTGTCGGGGTCGTAGTAGTGAGCCTCAGGCAAACGGGGTAGAACGGCGTGTTGATTGGTTTCGGTATTGAAAATGTGTGCAAAATAGCCTTTGGCCATTTCTGTCATTCCAAACGTTTTAGGCATTCGGCTCAAAGGCGTGGCCAAGTAACTCATCGAATCTTTAAATTGCACTTGACCCACTTGCATGGAATGATTTTGGCTCCGTTCAAAGTTACTTTCGGACGTTCGGTACTTTGTTCCGTATGGTATCTGAGGAGAAATTGTCCATCGTATCCCGAGAAATTGTGAGCCATCACCATGGCATAGCGATGACAATCTCCGTAACGTTCGATGTCTTCTTGGCTCCACGTTTCGTCGATAGGGTCTAAGATCCATTGGGCGAAATCGGTCAGCGTGTTCGGTCCCCGAAAGATTTTTTCACGTCCTCCAGGAATCTAGCTGCAGTGAGGGCAATGAGTAAAGATAGGCTCTTGGATGCACTTCTTGTACGCTCGGTGAGCCACACAGAAATTAGGAATGTGAATGCCAGTCTCTTGCATGCATTCGAAATCGAAAAAGATGAAATGGCCTTTCTTCTGATCATTATCTTCTTCTTTGTGTTTGGAATGGTATTTTTGAATGTAGCATTGGTGTTCCAAGTCCACGATTTGGCGCCAAATGTGACATCGCTTCTTTCTTGAGCAGACGTGCGCCTTGGCGTTATTGGTACGTATGCCTTGTCCACAAGTAGGACACAGTCTCAGGAGTTGACCAGGACATTTCGGCTGTGAACCTGGCGTCTTCAAATGTTGTTGGTAACAGGTAGGGCTGACAAAAGTGCGCTGACAAGCTGGACAATGCACTCGTTCTTGTCCTTTATCCAGACAGGGTTTAGAGGCCTAACATCCCTCACATTTCGATCCGCAATGCTTGTGTTGCTCTCGATTGTTGTAGCCATAGTCACATTTCTCACAGTAATAACCGTATCCCAGGAATGCAGTGATACTGGTAATGGCATCGAAATGTTCATCGTGATGATAGACGTGAATGTATTTTCCGTCTTTGAAATTTTTGCCTCAAAACAACAGAGATCTGCGCACTTCTTGAGGGTGCACTTTTAAGGTGTAACGTGGAGCCAAGACTTCTTGCAATTTTTGCGTTTCAGGAATGCCACAGGATGTGTCTTTGGAAAGGCCTGCTAGTTGTAACAGGAGTTCTGCTTCTCTTTCTTGTTTGGTTCGGTCCGATTGTTGAATAGTTTTCCAGGCTCTTTTTCATTCTGCCGTGTCATTCTTGTCGGCATACGTTCGTCCCACCACGATGGCACGGGCTAAACACATCTTGTCTTGAAGATTGTTCATTTGAACGAGGCTCGTTTTGGTGCTGCGAAGGTCGGCCACCAATAACATCTTTTTGCGTTCTGTCCCTTGGGGAAGAGACACGTGGGTCATGAACAGTATCGCTTTTCCATCGGTGATGTGAAACTTGTCGTTGGATTATTGCATGTGTTGAATCTTGTGGATGACTTTGGAAGGTGTCAATTCTGCTGGGTTGCTAAACACGATCCAAACGGGGGACTTCAAAATGTCGTAATGAATGGAAAGTTTCAAGCGATTGTCTTCTTTGGCTTGACATTGCCGTTTCAGTGTTGTTAACAAAGAATCCCACACATCGGTGATGAACTGTTCTGCTTTCTCCAACGATACGTCGGACTTGTAATCTTTAAACTTCACCGTTTACGTGTAGGCCGCAGTTCTAAATTTCCTAGAGGAGCGTTTGTCCGTCTCTCGAATGTGGTAGTACTTTTGAGGGTTTACTGGTGGTGATGGACTTTGACTTGGTGTAGACTCTCTGGGCCTAGATTCTGGCACACTCATCTCATCTTCAAAATCGCTAGCATGAATTTGAGCCAAGACTTCAGCTACTGTGCGAGGCGATAAATCACGTTTCTGCCTCTTACTTTCTTCTCCTTTCTTTACGAAATGATGCGATCGTTTCATCTTGACTGCAAAAAGTCAAATGTCTACATTTGAAACGCCATGGAACACTATATATCCATGTCAGGCTCAGTGTATATATAAAGGGCTGGTTACTTCCCTCTCAGTATTCATTTCACTCTCAAGCCGATCAGCACGATGGAAGAATCCACACTGATCGAACTTCTGATTAGAGCTTTGTGAGGTGTGATAAGAAAGTTTTCTTCAGACAAGCCGACGGACTACTCTCCCTCCTTTCGAGTTAAAAGTCAAGATACTTGTTATATCTGTCAGAAGAAAGGTCATTGGGCTACAGAATGTCCTGACCATCAAAAAAAGCAAGACCAGTGTCAAAAGAGACAAAAGTCAGGATACCTGTTATCATTGTCAAGAGAAAGGACATTGGTGTTCAGACTGCCCTAAGAAACAACAGGAGCAGGAGGAGGAGGAAGAAGAAAAAGAGGTACCCTCGGCAAAAGAAGAACCCCGACACGTTCAGAAAGAGAAAACAGAAAAGAAAAGAAGACGAGAAAAAAGTGAAGAAGAAGAAGAGGAAAAAACTGTGAAAGTGTAGAAATTCAAAAAACAGAGAGAGTGAAGAAAAAAGAGACAGAAGAAGTCTATGAACCTTTTTAAAAAAGTGTTGTGTTGTGAAATTGAATTGTAAAAATTTGTACCAGAATAGACCAGACTGAAAAAACGTAAGTGTCTCTTGGTTTTGATTGTTTAGAATAATAAGGACCCACACTCGTGCACTCACACACGTACATGATAGGGTTAAAAAAACATAAAAGGGATTTTGAGTTTTAATTGATTTTGGCAAAATGAATATTATCTCTTTTCGAAAGAAGTGAGTTGCCCTGAAAAGAACTTTTGGGTGATAGTTGTTTTCAAAAAACAAACTCAGGAACGAGAAGCAATCCGCTTTAACTGCCTTAAGCCTTTGCCACGGCCAAGGCCTACTTCTGGACTTGCTCCTGTCAATGATTTGGTAGAAATCACTAGGTGTGGTATCTTAGGTGTAGTAACCGGGTTGTGCTGTTTGGCTCGGGAAGGTCTTTTTCTCTTGGGTCGTGATAAAGAAATTTGATACATTTGTTTCAGACTTCTTAACTCTGCCAAAATTAGCAAAGTGCTTAAGTTGTTCAGTTTTCTTATTTCAAGCCCTACAAGAGAATACCAAGTTTGTCTTGAAAGAGGATTGAAACTCTAAGTTACCCGGACGTGAAGGAAAACATCCCGTTTGTTACTGCAGTTAGCTGTTATTGTGTTGATTCTAATCATGCTTGCCTTATATCTTTGTGATTTATAGGTCATATTTCTCCTGATGCATGATTAAACAAACAGCTTGGGTCATTATCCTTAAGGTTCACTGAACGTTAGCTTCTTTACTTCATACAAACCCCAGATTCACAAAATTGAAGAAAAAAATAAACAACAAAAAATAGTAAAACTAACACAAGAACAATCGTACCCTGGGCGATGCCACGGAAATTATGTCAATTTTTATGGTCAAATACATCACAGCATATTTGGATGAACTGTTCTGTGAGAACTTTACTTCCACGTTATCAAAAAAGGAAGAATTTTTAGTTCCCTACATCTTCAGTTCACTCTTGTGATATTTAATAATGGATGGTATATTTGTTCCTGTGAATCTTTCTTAAGGAAAATATACCGTAAAAACAAACGTAAGTGTCGTGATATCTTTTACAGTAGGAATAACATTCTCTCTGTCTCTGTCTCTGTCTCTCTCTCTCTCTCTCTCTCTCTCTCTCTCTCTCTCTCTCTCTCTCTCTCTCTCGCCATAGTAGTTTTGATTGAAATCCTAATGGTATCTGTTCCCGTTTGAAGATACCTCTCCAAAATTGCGATCAGTAATCACCATAATTATGTGAACTCTTCCGTTTGTCATGTAATTTTTTTCAAAAACTTACACACTTACAAATTGTAAATCAGTCAATCGTTGGATGAAATAAAATTCAGGTATCGTAGCTTTATCCTTATTTTGGCACTGCAATGTGTCACGGAAATTTTTTTCTAGCATTAGATTTACCGTTTTTCAGAAAGGAAACAAACGCACGACTTTTTCAAGAAAGACGCGAGTGACATTGCACTGTATAACCCTGCCTATGGTTAACTCTGAATTCTAAAACCAAAACATGCGTTCAGAAAAATGTAACAATGTTTGACCTATTTTCTCTCAGTTTCAGGTCAGCCAGTTCAGTGACGTCACTGAAGCTAGAAATTTTGAGGCTATAAATATAGACTTGGGTTTTCCACAGGTTGTAGCTATAAATACATACAGGGGTTTTTTAATAGGAATTTACCATTTTCCTTCTCTTCCTTCGTTTGTGTGGATAGTAGAATGTGTGTTATATGCGTTTCCTTTCGTTTGTGTGGATAGTAGATATGGGTGTGTTTTATACATTCGCGTCCGTTGGTGTGGATAGTATATATGTGTATGTTTTATGCGTTCTCGTCCGTTTGTGTGGATAGTGTATATGGGTGTGTTTTATGCATTCGCGACCGTTGGTGTGGATAGGAGATATTGGGATTTTATTTTTCTCCCTTTCTTTTGTGTGTGTGTATTGGTCTTTGTCCCTATAAAACTCCCTTTATCCATATCAAATTCATTTCACCTACCTACCTACCTACCTACAGTATCGCGTATTCAGGTCATCCAGTTCAGTGACGTCACACAGTATCGAGTATTCAGGTCAGCCAGTTCAGTGACGTCACTGAAACTAGAAATTTTGAGGCTATAAATATAGACTTGGGTTTTTCACAGGTTGTAGCTATAAATACATACAAGGGTTTT
>JAECUM010042235.1:0-10466 GCA_016617855.1 Megalonaias nervosa
AAAAACGGTATATTAGTAGCAGTATCAAGGAGCCTGGAAATTAAAAGAGTTTGAAAATAGTGAGCTTTTAGAATGCGACAGATGTGAAGAAACAAATTTGCATTAGAAAATGGACATCAAGTGAATTTGTATTTATTACGAAACAAGAGGAAAAACGAAATGATAAGAAAATAAGTCGCACTTAAACAAAAAGATGGTTACGACCGCAGTATTGTAAGATTTTCATTAAATTGAAATAAAAGTAAAGAAAAATTACAATATAAAAGCTGCAAGCTGGTTTGCAAATCACAATGTTAAAGATTACAAGCTGATTTTAATTACAATATTAAAGACTGCAAGCTACTTTACGAAATCATCAATAACATGAATGGTAATGAAAATCACAGAAAAGTTGGTGCAAATATTCCAACATTATACATCTATCAAATTTCAATCAAAACCTGTCTGGACGCAATTGAAAATTAACTTTGCATTTTTCCTAGACAATACATGTGAAATGTTGAGTTTAAAGTCACCAAGAAAACCATAAAGTAGATATAATTACCCAAATATTGGACCAAATCGGTTCATGTGGTAAAAATTTGTACAGCATCTGGATGAAGTGAAAACCATTACAACGTTCAAAGTCAGCGGATATACAGCTGTGTAAGCTTTATTTTGAACAGACTAATTGATGTTCCAAAGAGTAGGAATGGCGTTCTTTGCATGGATACCAACTAGTGTAACATTTTGTACGTAACGGTCTTGCTATATAGTTTCCACGATGCATTGTCAATCATATACGCAAATTAAGACAAACTGCAATAGCGCCAGTTGCTATCATAGCAACATACTGCACAGTCTGAAATGTTCTTGCAAAGCTGTTTTGTAGATTTGGTTTGTAAATTATTTGACTAATTTCTTGTTTTATTTCTTCACATCGTTTAGAAATCGCACTTTGTGCACTTAGTAGCGATGACTCCAATTTGCATATAATACAGCATGTACCAATTAGTCACAGTAAGTTCGATTGATACAATATCCCAAATAATACGCTTCATCTTTAAGTTTGCTCTGCGATCAAATTTGTTTATATGTTACCCTTTATTTCCTTGAGATCTTCACCAGTATTTCCCAATATCTCTTGCTCTATCGTTTCAAAAATGAGCAATCTGTTCAAGTCCTTCTATGTCATACAATTTGGCGAACAACATGTCCACCTTATCTGTCTGAAGTGTCCATTTGATTGATATAAATATGACTGCTTCTCCGCCTTAACGATTTTGTCAGGTTTATCAAGGGTTTATTATATTATGTTTTCTTCAGTTCAAGGTATTGTAAGGTAGCTAGGCTGTCTAGTCATTATGATTGTGCCTATGAAATCCCTGTCAATATGCTTCCTGCTTTGAGCGTGTTAAATTCATGCATCTTTTTACGGTGTTTGCTTCTTGCATGGTGTGTCAGACCCCACGTGACTTGCTGAGTTAGGAAAATATAACCACATTTTATGAATACTGACTGTCTATGTAGTGAAAAACTTATTAGCAATTTATTGTCTTGTTACGACCCTGTAGTTAAATTACATGTGTGTTAAAATTTAAATTCTTCTAATTCTTTGTTTCATTTTTATTTTATTTTTACATCATTAAATGTATGTATTATTATTATTATGAATATGTTTGCATGGGTCTAATAGTTTGTTAGAAACATCGTATTTATTTCAAACGTAAATGTGACTCGTGTAAGCACGAGTTTTGTATGATAGTTTGTCGTTGCAAGTAAACAGTCGGGAAAAGCTGTGTAAATGATTGGCTGTGACTACGTCATTACTAATTATACTTGTTTACGCTTTTGTAATGCCCAGGTGTGATTTCGAAATTACACGTGTTCTTCGTGCATGTGTACATGAAATGACGCATTAGCTTGTTTTAAATGCTCAGTTACCTGTAAGAAATATTCAGTCGTAGTCAGTCATAGTTGAGAGTCACATCATAACGTCTTGTAGAGTTTCTAATACCTTAAGGAAAAGGTATTCCTGTGCGGGAAAGAGTTGTTCGTTCGTACGAGGAACAACATGTGTATTGTTAGTGGTGGTAGCTGTACTTCATCTACTTTCTAAATAATAATTAATTTCCCTGGAGAACAACACTACTGGCTTTGGACAAAGACATTTGCTGAAATTATTTCTAAATTGGAGCAGAACAATACAAATTGTGATTCAGTGAAAATTCTGGACATTTTGTTAGCCTTCGTCTGACGTCATCATCCGCCATCTTGGAACGGAACTGAGATTCAGACTATATCAAATTAGAACTGTTTATTCACAGGACTTATGTGTTTTCACAATTTTAGGACAATTTTTGGATCCTCGTAAATCGTAAGTCTTGTTTCATCTATTTATCTTTTCACCGTGTTTTCTAGGGAAATAAATTTTTATTAAAATTTACAAAGCTTGTTGTAGTCACTCTTTCTTTGTGTTACTTTGAACGAGCCGATACGTAACAGTCTGTAATTGTTGCTAGATGACACAAAATTTCACTAAATGCTATAAAACGCTACAAAATGTCACTAATGAGAAAAAGTTGGGATGGTGGGCGTGTCTCCACTATGCCAATAATGTCAATAGTGCTGTCACTCAGCAAATGACATTAAGATTTATATAAAACAAAGACCAAAGACACTAACGAAATGAAGGAGCGTAACATCTGCTCTCCGACTTAAGTAAAGCTCTTGATATACACTCTCAAGTCAATCTATTTGAAAAATAAAAGTGTGCAAGAGCCGAAATATCAATATGCCTCAAGGATTCGGGGGTATATTTGTTTTCACGTTGGTCTTTTACAAAACAATGTGGATTAGAAAGCTACATCTTCTCACATTCCTGTATGTATCTTATCGTGTTTTCCAGTGTCGATCACCGGTGCGGTATAGTTTTATCCTGCCACACGTGTTCTTTATCCTGACTCGTGGACTATTTTGACAGTTTATTGCTAGCGTAGTTCAACCATTTCGCAATTTCCATCATTACTTGAACATTCTTTCAAAATAATCAAGATATACTTTAAATGGAACACATTTACGAGTTAATGCAAGCAGTTGGTGACCATAAAAGTGTTCTACTGATCGACCTGCAAATTCGAGTAGAAAAAGACATTGTAAATGTTCATTTTTTAATAAAAAAAATCTTATTCTCTTTATTAATTCTGATGATTAATGAATTCAATATCAAAGTTTACCTCGATTATTGTGAAGGTCATAATCGTACTGCATCAGGATAAAGGAATGTCTGTGGTATCCTAGAAGTATCCTGCACCTGCCTTCTGCATTGAAGTATGATCGTACTCAAATAAGAATTTTGGAAAAGGAAGTTTTCCATACTAACTTCCCGCCTAGAAAATCTATATCCCTACTGAGAGAAAATGTGAGAATATCTGATTGCAATACAATAATACTTGAATACACTAAGTTCAAGGTTGTACAACAGTTCAATAAGGAAGAAAGCATCTATTCCCTAGATTTCGATCGCTACAGAGAGGATTGTCCCTGTTGAACTCTCTCTCTCTCTCTCTCTCTCTCTCTCTCTCTCTCTCTCTCTCTCTTCGCATTTCATGGTAAAACAAGAAACACTGAATTATTTAATCACGTTTTATGACAATGGAGGGCCAAATGGAATGTATTGTATCTTAGTGATAAATAAATAATATTCTGAGGTGTTGCAGAATGTAAGGGTCAACGTACGAATTCACATAGAATGAAGTCACTGTTATAAAATTGCAAATAATTAAAAGACTAACTCGCAGCTACTTAAAAAAAAAATCCTGCACATTTAAAATCTTACATCAGTTTTAAAATTGCGTGGAAATACTCGAACATCGAAATATTTGGTTGAAATGTGTGCATATCATAACGTTAATACCCGGTCCGGAATAATTGTTTAATCTGGCTATGTGAATTTATACCATAACGTTAATGACCAATCTGGAATAATTATTTAAATGGCTTTGTGTTTTAAACACTAACAATCGGTAATACTAAAGTGACTACATTCATAATCTCGTACTAGAGGAGAGGTTTTAAAATCTGGATACTAATTTTAGGAAACAAAATACAAAAATTTCCACACAATTCTTCTATGAGGCTGAATATTTTATGGTCATGAGGATTGTTAGATATACACAAGAAGTTCTTTATTTACTGCTGAAATTAGGAGTATCTTATAATGTTTTGATTAATAAGGAAATGCAAAAATTAAAATCATATTAAAGGTAATATCTAACAAACTAACGGTGTTTATTATTTAGTTCGCTAACTGCTGAGGATAGGGTCGCGGTATTTTTTAGAAAATTAGTGATTCATAATCCAGGCTTGTATAACATTGTATGCAAGCAATTTATGATGGACAAGTAACTTGGGAAATGTGACTTATCCGGACCAATATTTTTGTAGGGTGGTTTGGCGTGTTGAGTATGATTATCGAATAGCATTTGTTAATTATTCAACAGTGTACCCTGACAGATTCTGACTCTTTTCATTAGGAATTTTAAGTCATTTTGTAGGACCAACATTCTCGGTTCGATCTGAGCGTCTATTTTGCTTTGCAGAAGAATATAATGTCTGATAGGTGGAGATGATTTACATAGCATAAAACTGAATGACCCACAACAACTTGTCCAATTTAACCAATGTTAAACGTAATGGTTAAAAATTGCGTACTTAATTTGAACAAATGTAAGGAGTAGTAATAGTAAATGAGGTTTCTATCTCAGAGACCCTCTTCCCCTCCAAAACGCTTCTTTGTTAACATTTTATCAGTTCAAAAATAATGACTTTCACATGATAAGGCTTTCTAGCATATTTATGACAAATATGTTTTGTCGGGGTAAGGGGGTCTCTGAGATAGAAACAGCTCATTTACTATTACTACTAACATAACCATATTTTATGATAATCTTTTTCATACCTGCTGACTCTCATTGGCAGAATATCTGTTAACATACTGTCAATAATACGAAACTCGCGTATTAAATCATCCATATCATATTTTACGCCTCGCGAATAAGATTGTATCTGATCAAGTAATTTTTTATAAGTGATACTTGCTGTTTTACAAGCATTTTTTTTGGTCTCAAGTAGAGGCTCAATTTTCTTATCCGCTGTTGAAAGAATAACACCAATACCAGATATTATTAATAAAAACGGGTTTAATGATGCGCCACTCGAAATTATACCAGAGCCAGTCATTAGCAGTGGTACATATGATATTACTGGAAGTATTCTACTGTAATACATGTAACATTGTTTTACACACCAGAGGTTTTAATGATAAAATTTTTAATATTGCATTAGTGCGTCAACATCCTGTTTTGGAATTTCATCTGAAATATGATTGAAATCGATAATCTGTTTTTTCATTATACAATATTTGCTTACAATTTTTACATGATAGTAAAAACTCTAGTACCAACAATCAAATTAAGAAATTCACGAAACTTATTAATGTTAGGATCAGCTATAAAATCTCTGTACTTGTCACAAACATCTGACGAAGTATCCTTATATCGTTCATCTGTTAGTACCTCATTTTTTCTTTAACCAACTGTAGGAATCAAACGTGTTTTATACCTCACGTTCATACAAGTCTGTTTTATTTACCAAATTACCGTATTCTCTTTCTGTTTCATCAATAAACCCTAGTACCAAGCTTATTTGATCCAATGTAAAATTTTTGAGGACAAGATGTTGTCTGATAATTGCGTATGCGACTATAAAATTAATTAGCATTACTTTTCGAAGTCTGTCTCGTTCAATTTTGAGAAGACCGATAACAGAAGCTACTTTTAACATCAGTTTTTCATATGGTTTCGTGAATAATTTATCAACTTCAGTGTAATAATCTCGTAATGACAATCGTCCAGAGCGTTAGAGCGATGGAAGTGTAATATCATATTCTTCACTGATGTCGTAGTAAGAATCAATCTTTTCTTCCAACCTTTTTGATTCGAATTCTTCAAAACCTTTTCTCCCTCAACATCATCGAAATTATCGATTTCATTGTAAATATTTCCGACTATCTTTAGAGATCTGTTAACAATAATCGGATCGAATTTAGGCTTTTTACGTATCATTGGTAAAATTGCGTTCGAGTACGCTTTGATTATTAACGTTGTATCCAATGTTATACTAACGATTTCAAGTAGGGTTCGTTTGTCATGGTAGTACATACCGGGATCTCTAAAAATTTCTCGTTTTAAAAACTATCGTATAACTTTACGTTTTTTCCTAATTTTAATTTTTTAGCCTCCGCTAGTTTGTTGAGACGATCATGATTATCGTTTATTTGTTTTTCTTCCTGAGCTCTTCCACCATAAGCTTTTGCTTTTATCAGATTTGATCGAATTATTTAAAAATATTTTCCCTGTCAAGCTCAAGCAATATTTTTTTTTAGCAGGATTTCAACTTGTTTTTGTTTTTCTAGAGAATCGTCAGGATGACAGTATCTGTCTATAATACCAAAGTTTCTTATTGCTTCTACTATTTATGGTCCTCGCATATGCATAAAGCGAGCAAAATTTTTTGATATTTTAATAATACTGGATTGTTTATTAAATCAAAATCAATTTGTTTCATAAATTGGATTATATTTATCTCTTGTAATTCGTATCTATCACCTATCCCACTACTGACATCTTTGTTGCGGTTAAGAATATTATCATAAAATTCTCTCGCAACGGTTATAATTGGTGGTTCTGACATTATTTTATAGCACTAGATTAAATTTGATCATCGAGTGTGCATATTTGAAATACTGTCAGTCCTGGAAACGGACTTTCAGCAGTGACAACATAAACTAGAAAGTACAAGTACTTGTTAACAGTCTTTTCTGTCGGAATTGTAAAATATTGTGTTGTTGAAATATATGTGTTCTCTGTGCTATATAATGTTACCCAGTTTATATCATCGTTTAATCCTTCCGATCGCCAATTATAAATTCGACCAACACTAGAGTTTAATTGACCTCGCAAATGAAATTGCCAAATAGCAACTGCAATAGGACATTTAATTTTAATTCAAAAGTTTTCAACTTCTCCGTTAGTCGTCCATTCTTGTCTATCAGAGAAAGCGTAATAAAGATAATTTTCAGGATAATGTGTCGATGCGCTTACGTCAAACCCAACTCGGTTATCAGTTGCCTTAAAAAGTGTTGGAATATACCCAACATTAATTTTAGTTCGTTTTGCAGCACTGGACAGACTGTCAACATACACTTTATTTGTCAGATCATTAGGGTTAACTGGAACATATGTTGTCGTTATTTTATTGTTTCTCATATTTATATTACCTGACATTGGTCAACCGGATCGCTTTAAATACGAGGTGAGTTCTTCTTTTAACTGAACATAACTAATAGCATTAGTCAGATTAGCTGGTGGCGAGGTTGCCGGTAATCCAGTTATTTTTGAGTTAAAGCTAATTATCAGGTGACCTGTCATTGTGTCGCCGGTCTTATTAATCTTGTTATCGTCAACAGATTTTAGTTGCTCATAACTTACAGCTTGTGTATTATCAACATTTACTGGTGGATACGCAGTTTCCAGCCCAATAATTTTTTTACTGGACATATTAATATTGCCTGTAACCGTTCCACAGGTTTTATCAAGTTTGTTATTATCTATATACTTCAACTGTAAATAACTTGCCGCATGGGTTTGATTCAAGTTTGCTGATGGATATGCGGTTTCCAAATTTATAAAAATTTTTCTGACATATCTAAGTTACGGCTAAAAGTTCCTTCTGTCGATGATAGTTTATTATCGTCAACAGATTTTAGTTGTGCATAACAGCTTGTGTATCAACAATATTTATTGGCGGATAATTTGTTTCTAAACCTAGTATTCGTTGACTTGACATAAATAGGTTTCCTGTCATTGTATCGCAAGTTTTTTTTCAAGTAGCCTGATAAATCAATGTTGCCATTTGTTATTGTTGTACCTACAGCCGACGAATCTCCTAATGTTGTCCCGAATCTTGTATAACAGCTCATTATTTGTTTATTGTCAGACAATTTTATATAAACTTAGTTTATAACAATGGCAAAGCTATCGTCGATATTAAATGTTGACACAGAACGGCTGCTGCAACATAAACACAACAATGATCTGCCAGATTGTCATTATCTCGTTGTTGGGAGAACTGGATCGGGGAAAACAAATTTGCTGATGAATTTACTGCTAGGCGATAATTGTAACTACGACAGAGTTTATATTTACACAATTAATCCACAGCAGGATAAATACGAATTATTGAGCGAATACAATAACAAGCTTCGTGATGATCTTAAGGCTGGTGAAGATTTTTTTTATTATTAGACCACAAGAGGAACTTATTCCAGTTAATCAACTTGACTCAGATGAGCATAAGATAGCAGAGTATATGGCTGATCCTGGCAGAAGACAAACTGAGATAGATTGGTTGATTCGTGATCCGTTAGCGCTTGAACGAAGATTATCGCAGACGGTGTCAGTTGGGCCAACGGGAAGAAGGTTGGATGAGATGATGAAAATGATGGAGGATATAACAAAATAACAACAAGAAACGGAAAGTAAAACTGATAGAATTTTTAGGGAGATCTATGAGAAAGATGAAGCTGAGAGAGAAGCTTTTAGAAAAGAGCATGGATTGGATGTTCAGTACAGAGAAATGTTCAAAGATGCTCTAGAAAATATAAGCAACGAAATAGAAGATTATGAGTATAAGTCGTTCAAAAAAGAATATAGTTTCAAAGATTCAAGAGTATACGAGATTTTAAGGAAAGAATACAACGTTGATGAAAAAATTAAAAGTTAACGGAGATAGCGGAAGAAAGTCAGAAATATATCAAAGAAGTAGTGCTAGAAAATGAAAATTACAGAGAAAGAATTAGAAAATTCCAACGCAGTATTATCACCGATCTTTACATCAAAGCCATTAATCAAATAAAGCAAAGCAGGTTCGATAACCGCCTTAATGTTTTGAGCACCGAAGCAAAGCGAATAGATAAAGAACGAATACTAGCTATGCCACATGTGGAGAATATAGTCGACCCTGTTGTCAGACAAGCTGAACTAGATCAGTTGATTGATAATCCACGTGAAATCAGAGAAATGTTACAGCCAACTGTGACGGAGAGTCAAGAAACAGCATTTCAGCCAACTGTAACAGGGAATATTATCCAACAAGCGGTTGTATCAGATATTGAACAACGAAGAAAAATTATTTTAAATCAAGCACAAGTTGGAATAACAGATCGGGAATACGACAATTTTTTTAAAGAATACAAAATTAACGTTAATGATACTGAAAATTGGGAAGAAGACGGATACGATGAACTAATTAAAAAACTAGACTCTATTATAAACGTCGGTTTGCAAGCTTACATTGATATGAAAAAAGTTACAAAAATTGAAGATCTTTATAAATATGAGGACACCTACAGAAATAGTGTTATTGCTTCTGTTTCTAGGAGTGCAGTAATGAGACTTAAAAATAAAAATGATGAAGGAATGAGCTTTCAAAGTTGGCTTGAAAATTACGATTATCTTCGCCTTGAAAATGTTGGAACTGGAATAAGAATACAACAGCTGATATGATTGACAGATTAATGCTGTTGATATCATCGAAAGAAGCTGGAAATGTTGGTGTTGAAACTGACAATAAAGCAGTTGATATACTTGATCATCTAAGATCGAAAGAATTACTAACATCGGACTTATATGAAACTTTACACCACGATATAATTGCGGGCGATATAATTATATAATCTAATAAATAAAGATGTCAACAACATTATTACTCGACTCTAGCATCGTAAGCACTGCAAAAAATAGCGCAAATTTTTCAGTGAATTATATTCCGCCAATACAACTGGATCCTGAGAAAAAATATGAAATTGGACTAATTTCCTGCACGGCGTGGCATTCTATTGCTAATGTAAAAACTAATGTTAATGATGAATTTATATTTCAACCAAAATTGTCGTCGTGTATAAGATTTACAATTCCACAAGGCGCCTATAATATCACTGATCTAAATAAAACAATAAAAGAGGTTATTGCAAAAACAACACAGTAGACGCTGACAACTTTGAGCTGACACCAAATTATAACACGTTACGCGCTAGAATAACATTAAAGAATAATATGATGATCGATTTTTCATCTCCAGCAAGCATTGCGTCACTGCTCAGATTTTATCATCGACGGTACGGATCAAATACAGAACAAACTGTAACATATAACGGTGATCTGCCAGTAATTATAACTGAAGTAAACACAATATTAATAAATTGCTCTATTGCAGTCGGATCTTACTCAGCTAAAGGCAGTAAAGGACAAACAATATACAGTTTTTCGCCGGACGTTCCGCCGGGTTTACTTATGCAAATTAATCCACGGCAGGTCATTTATTATCCGCTAAATGTTGAAGATAAATGACAGAAATAAATATGCAAT